>LBNU01024546.1:197722-207785 GCA_014162995.1 Artemisia annua | reverse complement strand
TTTTTTTTTTTTTTTTTTTTTTTTTTTATATATATATATATATATTTTTGACACAAAGGGTTTGTTTAGACGAATGGATATAGCTCGCATAAAATGATGAAATAGAAAGTGTATAAGATAATGATAAAAACATATTCGCTAATTTGGTAGTTTGGATAGTCGAATCAGTTTAGTACGATTGGGTTTAATCATTCGATACTCGACTCAAACATGGGTGTAATGTTAGGTGTGTATATGAGTGAAATGAAACGTTGTCGGGTTATAAACATGTCTTACATGATTTAATAAAAGCTTGGTTCGTCACGGCATAAATATTAATATCGTGGGTACGTTCAAGGTTGTAAAAATCGCTAGGCGCTAGTGAGGCGGTCGGGTAGGGCCCAGCGATTAATCGGTTAGGCGGGGATTAATCGGGGATTAATCGGATTGAAATTTTTATGCACAAAATTTTAATTGTAGATATTATATTATATTATATTATATGTATGAGATAAGTATAATGCATCAAAGTTCAAATATTTCAAGTGTTCAAATATAAACATAATACATAATTCTTCAAAGTTTAAAATCAAACATAGATATTACTCGGTTTGTTGACTATTTTAAACGATCTTTGATTGATTTTGTCCAATTAATCAGTTTGTTGATCAATTTTTAAGTGATTTTGTTGACCGATTGTTAAGCAATTTTGTCCGATTCGACCAATTTTGTCCGATTAATCGGTTTGTTGACCGATTTTTAAGCGATCTTTGACCAAAGCGATTAAATAGGCCGATTATGATAAATCAAGGCGCTTAGTGAGCGATCAGCGATTATGCGGGGATTAATCGGCCGCCTGGACCGATTTTTACAACAGAAGGTACGTTAATAAATTTATAAAATAAACTTTATAGTGTTATCTTAATAAGTTATATAATTTTTTCGAATTTTTTAAGAAAAAANTTATGATAAATCAAGGCGCTTAGTGAGCGATCAGCGATTATGCGGGGATTAATCGGCCGCCTGGACCGATTTTTACAACAGAAGGTACGTTAATAAATTTATAAAATAAACTTTATAGTGTTATCTTAATAAGTTATATAATTTTTTCGAATTTTTTAAGAAAAAATTTTATTAGAATTTTTTTTTTCAAATTTTTTTTTTGGAAAAAAATAATTTAGTCAAAAAAATTTCTTCTAGAAATTTTTTCAATTTTTTTAAGAAAAGTTTTTATTAGAATTTTTTTTTTGGAAAAAAAAAATTAGAATTTTTTTCGAATTTTTCAAATTATTTTTTTGGAAAAAAAATTTCCAAAATTTTTTTTTTCAATTTTTTAACTGAAAGGACTAACGGTGCAAACATTGCTAACGACCGTTAGGTTAAAGGACTAACGGTGCAACTGACTTAACGACTAAACTAACTAGGCTAGAAAATTGGACCAAAAGTGAAGTCCACGTGGACTTTTGGATTGATCCGTGCGATTTTTTGACTTTTGGACTGAAGTGCAATTTTGATACAACCACAAGGACCAAAAATGTAGTTTACTCTTAAATTTATATTTTGCATCATCTTGAATGCTTATAACTTTTTCCTATAAGTGGAAACTTTCGTTATCATTTACGGAGTATTGAAATAATTAGGTTGGCTGTTACGAAGTTTTAGCTCTTGTTTTCTTGCCAAAGTACCAAGCTATCCCTCTCAATTAATATTGTGTAAGATTTTATTCATCATAAAAGTTAATTAACGCATTCTTGATGATGCATGAAAGTCAATATTGATTTTTGTTTTTACCTTTGCTCGATTTGCTTAAATGGTTTAAACATTTTAATGAGCTTCAAATGTCAAAAAATTCATTAGTAAAAACGTTATAAACGTATTTTTAGTAACTTGTATATCAATTTGAACGATTTAGTACAACATATATAATGATTTTAGGCTTTTAATGATATCCAAAATCTAATAATTTTCTCTTTTAGGAACGAACCAACCTTTTTTTTTTTTTTTTTTTTTTTTTTTTTTTTTTTTGTGTGTGAAGACGACCAGTCCAACCGGCTCGTTCAAAAGCATATTTTAGAAGAAAAATTAATTGGAAAGAATAAAATCATTTTGGTGTATCTTGCTTGCATGAGAATTGTTTATATATTTCATTTTTAATAGAAAGGATTATAAAAAGAAAGGGACGGCATGGGCCATGGCATGCTTTGAATACTTAATTTGCTTCTATCAACGCGTTGTCATTTTTCACGGTTAAAAGCATGCATGCATTTGTCGAGCCACCGAATACCGATCATATCGGGGTTTACTATGACTTGCGTATCCATGCTATCACATTATTGTATTTTTAGCTCATATGTATAGTTGATTATTTATGAGAAATAATGGATCTACCTACTAATTTTCTTACTTAGTCTTCTACTGCTTAGGTGACATACATTTAACGGTGAGTAAGAAAATCGGCCACATTTCAAAGTTCATGGATGATTGACAATTAAAGGAGTGTTTGTGATTGCTTATTAAAACATATTATGCGTTTTGAAAACGGATAATTTATTAATCAGATGTATCAAAACGTGATTTTGAAATACAATGTTTGGATTTGATTCTGCTACTTGATATCGCAATAATCAAATAATCATTTTTTTTTGACAAATCAGATTATTTATAAGTTGGCATGTAAAATGACTAAATAGACATTCTTATATATGATTCAATTTTATAGCACTCACACATATAATTCTTATCATAAAATTTAGTATCCAAGTTATTCATGATAATAACTTTAAAACTTTCATTTTCGGTTTGCTTTGCTCGATTTGCTCGTATTTACATCGATGAAAACATCTTGCCAAAAGTTGAAGTTCCTACTAGATGGGTAAAGGTAATTCCTATCAAGGTGAATATTCACGCTTGGAAGGTTTGTTTGGATAAGCTTCCTACAAAGTTCAACCTCTTGCTCCGTAGTTTGGACATTCCCACGATTTTATGCCCTCTTTGTAATCTGGCAGTGGAATCTACCTCCCATACTTTTTTCTTTTGTTACTAGGCTCGTCAAATCTGGAGCAAAATTACACGTTGGTGGGATATGGATGCTACAGCTTTTGCTTGCTATGATGATTGGCTTATTTGGCTTGGTAACATTCGCTTTCCTAAGCATTTGAAGACTCTCCTTGAAGGCGTTTGCTATATTATGTGGTGGCTTGCATTTTAAAAACCAATTCTTTTCGAATCCAAGCATCCTAGGCGAGACCTCTTATTTGACGACGTTGTTCAATTGTCTTATTTGTGGATCTCTAAGCGTTGTAAGTTTAAAATCAATTGGGTTAATTGGTTGAAGAACCCCAATTGTATTAGTTTGTAATCTTTCTAGCTTCTTGTTAGTTTTCTAATAAAATTTGCCGTTTAAAAAAAAATAAAAAAATAAAATAAAATAAAAAAACTTAAAACGTTCATTATATTGATAAACTTATAACATACTTGATCATATTTTAATAATAGATTATTTTTATACTTCCATATCTCTTTTTTCATTGTCATTTACCCCAACGACCCATATGTCATAATCCATTCTTCACACATGCAATATTATCTCCAACCTCATCCGTTCATCACATCTATTCCTTCACATCCATTCCTTTTTTACTCGCATATTATTACCATCGCTAAGAATTGGAGTCTGTGAAAAACTAGAAGGGGTTAAATAGTTTCACCAATTTTTAATTACTTTTCTTTAAAAACTTGATGTGAGTATTATCAAATATGACAATAAGTTATGCAAGTAAAGATAGAAATGAAAAAACTACGACACGAGGATTTGTAGTGGTTCGGTCTACAAGAACTTCCTTTCCTTGCCCTACTCCACTCCCCGAGTTTCCAACCCAAGAGTATCATTTCACTAGTCAACAAGCTCCTTTAACAGATAAAGAAAACCTTACACGTCGCTTACACAATATTTTCGACACTAAGCTAGATGTCAAGCTCTTTAAAGGGTACAACTACTCCCGTCACACTGTGTGTTTTGAGGACTAAAATACTAACCGATCACTACAAAAGGTTTATGGTGGTTTGATACAACAATGATGTATGATGTAGCACAATATACAATATAATGTACAAATGAAGACTTGCAACAATTCCTTAAAGCTAGTAAATCTTGAGT
The DNA here is from genome assembly GCA_014162995.1 of Artemisia annua. NCBI lineage: Eukaryota > Viridiplantae > Streptophyta > Magnoliopsida > Asterales > Asteraceae > Artemisia > Artemisia annua. The sequence continues at coordinate 203,650 of LBNU01024546.1, read as the reverse complement.
AATGATGATGATCTTCTTGCTAATAAGAAGGTTAGTGTATAATCACTAAAATGAATAAGTAAGAGTATGATGATGATTAGGAACTAATAATAAGAGAATATCCAAGTTTTTATAATTGCAAGGCTGAGGAAAACAAGAGAAATGAGTTGATATATATAGCTAAGGGTCTGCCTTTTATAAAGAAAGGAGTCCGCCTAAGAGCATTAGGTGTAGTGAAGAGCTTGAGATCTTCGTTTGGGCTCCACTGGTGCCACATCACCCCAACACCTCTTCACAATTAACCCCTCCTCACCAACGACTAACCTCAACTTCTTCATTTGGGCCCCACCACTTACAACTTTATTTTTTTATTCATTTTTTAATCAAATTAAATTTATTTCATTCAAAACAAATACTAATAACTAAAAATAAAAAATGTTAGTTACTATAAAAAAAAAAAAAAAAAAAAAAAAAAAAAAGGGACTAAACATACAAGGACCAAACTGTAAATAAATAAAACCACAAGGACTAAACACACAAGGACCAAAACATGTTTCTTCTTCTTCTTCTAGATCTCACCTGCTGCAACACACACCAAAACACACATCACACATACACACACAATTCATATTCAAAACATTACAAACCATTTACATCTCCAAATATACAAAACAAATACAACAATTAAAAAACACTGCCCAACGTACCCTTCATTCACTTTTTGTCAGAATTTAACTTCGCCGTGGAAGTGAAGAGGATCCAAACGGCGAAGTCTGGCAGGAGGGGGCCGGTGCAATGGCGAATCTCGGCGAGAACGGCGAGGGTGCCATGTAGGCTTGGTGAAGAGGAGCTCGTTACTACACCTAATGCTCTAACTTGTCACAAAATCTTCAAGATTTTGTGTGATCTTTCCAAAATCTTACATATGATCTTTCCAACATCGCTCTCTCTTTTAAGTTCCTTAGTTCTTAAGCTTAAAGACTGCCCACCCTTATAGTAATACAACATATAAACTATATCATGAACCAATCATCTAATTATTTTACAAAATTCATCATATGACATACTTTAGAAATCAAACTCTGTTATTTTTTTTTTCATTCCCTTCAACATGACTCAAATTGTTAGGAATAAAAACACAATCATGTCTTAAGATTATAGTAAAAACACGATCAAGATTAGGTATACGTAAAAATTAGGGATTTAAAATTAGTCAACTTAAAGTCAAAATTGAAGCAGGAAAATATTACAGTTAAGATAACTTACTTTTAACTATTGCCAAAAAATTCGGGTTACATATAAAATTAGGGTGAGAAAAGGATTTGAGAAAAAATTAGGTGAAGTGAAGTAATGAAGTTAGGTAAGGGGTTTAAGACTTTATTTAGCGATGGCTCTAAAGTCAACTATGTTAACTATTTGACTTGGACATCCGAGTCGTATTCATGAAAAAACAAAAAAACGACATGTCATTTACCTTTTCTGAATTAGCCCATAACAGGAGAAGAAGTTAGTGATTTTAAAACATGTTTGACAGTTATACTTGTAGATACGAAATAAACTAACCGTATTACTTAGAGTTAAAATTATTTGAAAGATTAGTTTTTATTTTATTGACTTAACCTTAAAAAAATGAACTTGAATCATTGCTCATGGATTATTTAAAATTGTAAAAACGCATTCACTATTCATTAATTAAACTTAAAATTTATCATAATCTGATTAAACATTTTATTCATAAAACTCATTTTCTTTATTCATGTGAACAGTTCATGTTAAACACACCAGTTAAATGGTAAATAAAAAACAACATTTCTAACGATGGAGTATCCAACATACCAATTTTAGATGATACTAAATAACTTAAAACAAACACATACATCCAAATTTAACATCCCTTAAAAACTCTAATTAGCTTAATATATTCTGCCGTTCTAAAAAAAAAAACATAGAGCTCAAGCTTGATACGTTTCTAGTTACAAAGCTCGAGCTTAGGTTTGACCTCGTTTCTAGTGTTATACTTTTAGCTCGAGCTTGATTTGTGACAAATTTCACAAGCTCGGGCTTGACTCATTTCTTTTATAAGTTAAATGAAATAAAGCTCGAAAGCTTAACTTGTTAAACACAGTAGGCTTGAGTTCTTTTATATAATTTTTAAAACTTGTTTATGCTCGCGAGCCTAGTTTATGTTTGTATATAAAGCTCTATTATTAATGATCCTTCAATTATGCTCAAACTCAATTAAACTCGGCTCATTTCTAACTTTTACTTTATGTGATGTTGAACTTTTCACAGAAAACTTAGGGTATGTTTGGCAAAACTAGTTGTAAGCTGTAAACTGTAAAACTGTTAACATGAGCTACAAGCTGTATCTTTTTTTTTTCTTTTCAATAAAAGTGTTTGGTAAGTTAGCTGTTAAATGTAATTATAAGATGTAAAATGTCATAAAAAGACATATTTATAATTGTAAACAAATGTTTAGAGGGTATATCAGTAATTTAAAGTTTTAACAGCTCCAATATGTTTAAAAAGCTTCATGAATCAGCTTTTCATTTAGGAGTTATTTGTTTGAAAGAAAAGCTTGAAGTTAACGTATCTAAACGGAGCTACTTATTTTAAAGGAGATTATTTTTATAACAAAAAGCTAACAGCTTTCCAAAAAACTATTGCCAAATAGGCCTTTGGCTTGTTTCCACCTATACTCGTAAACAGACTACATTTTATCCTTATCCAAAAGGTAAAAAGTAAAAAATTCCACATTCAAAGGTAGGGGCGGAGCTATTAAGGGATCGAGAAGGGTCCCGGCCCCGTAGGCCTATACCTGTTAGTTTATTTTTTCGCGATTTCATGTGTTAAAATTTTAATTTTTTCATCTCGGCCCTCTTATCTAAACTAATGATCTTCCCGAAAAAAATTATTTTGGCCCCCTCAAGAAATTTTTTCTAGCTCCGCCACAAAAAGGATTATCCAAGACACCAACTTTAGATAATTAGATCATCATAAAAGTTACTTAAAACAAACAAACACATCCTAAATCAAAGTGAATTAAACACACAACAACTAACACTTATCTTCATTCACACACTCCAAGAAGGCAAGAACAACAAACAACAACAGACACAATAAATAAATATCAAAATGGTGTCATTAACCATGACGGTAATATCAATGGCCAAACCCTCATTTCCACAACAACCACCGCCATCCGATCTCTCCACCACCGTGGCAACCTCCTCCTCCTCCGCTTCTCCTCGCCGCCGTGATCTCGTTTTCATCGTCAATCCTAAAGGTTTACAAAGTTTTTTTATAAAAAGTTTTAGATTCTAAATTTGTATAAAATGATGTTTATGATTATGTGAGTGGTGTGTAGGTGCAAATGGAAGGACTGGAAGAGAGTGGAAGAAGCTGTTGCCGTATTTGAGGTCTCGTCTCGGTACCGATTGTAATGTGAGTCTTTTCATTACTACGTCGTTGGATCAACTATTTTAGGCGTATTTCCACGTAATTGTAAAGATAAGCAGTTCCTAGGATAGTTATCAGATATACTTATGTTGTTGTAGAGCAATGTAATAAGTGCCCATCAGTTACTATAAACTGCTTGTCTACTTCTTAACCAGGCAACGGAAAAAGTTGGCGATCGTAGACACCCTTTTATTTTTAGGAATTATTAAAGGCCAATAAGGCCTTATAATTGTGGAGTAGATAAGGGGGGCCAAAACTATTTTATAAAAAATTATTTTGTGCACACTTTTTAGTAGTACCAGTAAAATTAAACGTCAAACTTAATATTATTAAGAACTATTTTTTCTAAAATGTAACGAACCAAATACAGAATGCAATTATAAGATGTAAAATGACATAAAATGACATATTTATAAATCTTTTATATAATAAAACAAAACCCCTAGTGGGTACTTTCGTATTTCGGAAAAAAAGAATATTTCCTTATTAGGTAATATTTTAATTATTATTTTTTAATTTAAAATTTTAAAAATTTGTTTTGTTGATATACTACACAAGTAGAAGATAAATACAAAAAAATATATATAAGATGCAACTGACAACAAGATTAAATTTTTTAAATGATTATCTTTAATAATAAACAAATGTAATTAAAAATCATAAATCAAACAAAACAAAGATTAAATTATTAGTTTTTTAAGAAATAAAAATATATCATTAAAAAAAAATTAAAAAAACCCGCGCGTGCGCGGACATTATAACTAGTTATAATTGTAAACAAATGCTTAGAGAGTATATCAGTAATTTAAAGTTTTAACAGCTCCAAGATGTTTAAAAAGCTTCATGACTCAGCTTTTCATTTAGGAGCTATTTGTTTAAAATAAAAGCTTGAAGTTAACGTATCCAAACGGAGCTACTTATTTTAGAGGAGATTATTTTATAACAAAAAGCTATTGCCAAATAGGCCCTCGGCTTGTTTCCACCTATACTCGTAAACAGACTACATTTTATCCTTATCCAAAAGGTAAAAAGTAAAAAATTCCATATTCAAAGGTAGGGGCGGAGCTATTAAGGGATCGAGAAGGGTCCCGGCCCCGTAGGCCTATGCCTGTTAGTTTATTTTTTCGTGATTTCATGTGTTAAAATTTTAATTTTTTCATCTCGGCCCTCTTATCTAATGATTTTCCCGAAAAAAATTGTTTTGGCCCTCTCAAGAAATTTTTTCTAGCTCCGCCACAAAAACATTATCCAAGACACCAACTTTAGATAATTAGATCATCATAAAAGTTATTACTGTAAAACAAACAAACACATCCTAAATCAAACTGAATTAAACACACAACAACTAACACTTATCTTCATTCACACACTCCAAGAAGGCAAGAACAACAAACAACAACAGACACAATAAATAAATATCAAAATGGTGTCATTAACCATGACGGTGATATCAATGGCCAAACCCTCATTTCCACAACAACAACCGCCGTCCGATCTCTCCACCGCCTCCTCCTCCGCTTCTCCTCGCCGCCGTGATCTCGTCTTCATAGTCAATCCGAAAGGTTTATAAATTTTTTATAAAAAATTTAGTTATTAAATTTGTATAAAATGATGCTTATGTGGTTGGTGTGTAGGTGCAAATGGAAGGACTGGAAGAGAGTGGAAGAAGTTGTTGCCGTATTTGAGGTCTCGTCTCGGTACCGATTGTAATGTGAGTCTTTTCATTACTACGTCGTTGGATCAACTAATTTAGGCGTATTTCCGCGTAATTGTAAAGATAAGCAGTTCCTAGGATAGTTAGTCAGATATACATATGTTGTTGTAGAGCAATGTAATAAGTGCCCATCAGTTACTATAAACTGCTTGTCTACTTCTTAACCAGGCAACGGAAAAAGTTGGCGATCGTAGACACCCTTTTATTTTTAGGAATTATTAAAGGCCAATAAGGCCTTATAATTGTGGAGTAGATAAGGGGGGCCAAAACTATTTTATAAAAAATTATTTTGTGCATACTTTTTAGTAGTACCAGTAAAATTAAACGTCAAACTTAATATTATTAAGAACTATTTTTTCTAAAATGTAACGAACCAAATACAAATTGACAAAAATTACAATGAGTTCTCACAGAAGAGTATGATAACTTGAAGAGCAAAAATATATCAAACTTAGGAAAGTCAAAGAAACAAGATTCGAACGAACATAGGTATCTAAAAAGCGATTAGCAATAAGCAACTAAACAAAAATAAAAGCAGTTAGTAGTATACATAATAGAATATATATCTTGGAAGGAAAAAAGACATAGCTGCCCTCGTTTGTTGTTGTTGTTTTAACTTTGTCTTATAAATGAGGTTTGATGGTTTGTTTCACAATTTGAAATGAGCCACAATGTATATTGTTTTTTTTTTTTTTTTTTTTTTTTTTTTTTTTTTTTTTTTTTTTTTTTTTTTTTTTTTTTTTTTTTTTTTTTTTTTTTTTTTTTTTTTTTTTTTT
>LBNU01024546.1:182071-197565 GCA_014162995.1 Artemisia annua | reverse complement strand
GGGGGGGGGGGGGGGGGGGGGGGGAGCACCCCTTCCTGGCCTAAGGAAGCTCTGTCCTTGAATTAACAAGCGAAGCTAAAAGAAGTAGGAAAACCAAAAATGAATGTTTAGGTTAGTTGTATCTGTAAGGGGCAAGTAGAAGAATGATACATTTGATTATTGATGCTTTCTGGAGTTATATTGCTGTTTCGCGTTAGGAAGTAGTAGGCTTTAGTCTGGCCCGAATATAGGTGGATAACTATTAATAGTTATCTTGAAGATCTTAGATTGTTTTTGGGTAAAGGGTTTTTCACCCTGGTAAATAAGATCTCAGATTTTGGAGTACAGATTGACTAGAATTTACATTGATATGATGTGAGTTGTTTGGTCAGGGCGTTGTTTCATTTCTTTGCAAATGTACTATATGAGTGTGGTATAGCCTTAGTGGAATATGTAATTGAGGTTACCTATATCGTGTGTTGTGTTTACTTAATATAATGTACAGCATATGCTAGATGAAAGGGCAGACCTTGTTGCTGTTTGGCTGTTTTACAAAAGTTATATGACTAGTGAAAACTAAATATAATACGATAACAGATTTATTGCATTGCGATGTAACCAAAATTTATTGTTTGTGAATTGCTGTGGCGCCTTCCGGTTTAGTGTTATGGTTTGAGAAACCCGGTCATGAGAGGGGTACCATGGCTCGTAATTCAGTTGACAATGTGATATTCTGGATTAGTATTTTATTTGCCCATGAACTTCTATATTACATGACTGCATGATCAGTTATACAAAGATGATTTTGTTTTGTTTCCACCAACTCAGTTTGTGGTTATAGGAAGTCAGCCTGACTAATTTTTGACATAAAAGAAGTTCTAAGGGAGCACATTTCTNCAAACATCTTCTTGGCTGTAAATTTTGGAGGTTTATTGCTAACTTAGTAACATAAGAGATCTATCTAAGATGTTAGGGTGCATCATCTATGTAATACATGAACACTATCAAATGGTCATATGTCATTTCCCAAGTAGTCCCTTTCTAGAATTCACTCCACTTCTATAAATTGCTCTGAGAATATATGGTAGCAAATAGTGTATTGCTTTGATTAGGCAAAAACTGTTAACACATACATACGCTTCAACGCTAACAAAATTGACATCTGGAAGCTGAATTTAGAGAGAAAGTAGGAGCATAATAAAAGCATTTACCAGGAAACTAACTACGTATATGGGAACATACGGTTGCAAGATGTAGTCATGTTGTACCTTCAGGATCTTTGATGCGTGATTAGACTTTAGATAATGTATATTCAGTGGCATGTGTTTTGATGATTTCTTCTTCTAACATGTGACTTATCTTCATCTAACAGATATGCGAATCTTTGACTTCAGGTCCATCTCATGCGATAGACATCACAAGGGAGGTAGGCATATTGAGCTTTTATGTTTGCACTAAAGTCATGTATAATGTATTCCAAATTATTCAGAAACTCAGACATACCAAATGTTGATAGGCCATACGTGAGGGTGCTGATGCAGTTGTGGCGGTTGGTGGCGATGGGACTCTTCACGAGGTGAACCTTCTTTTAAGAATGGCTTATATCCTGCACGTTGTGTTTAAGATACTTTGTCACGACACCTTCATGTGCCTTTTTCTATGAACACCTGTCCTGTTATAAATCTGGGATTTAAGTTGTGATCTTATGTTCATCATCTTGATGTCTTAAACAAATTTAGTATCTTAAAAGAACCAGGTTCATGCTTTTGTCACTTGCAGAGTATAAAACATACAATGTAAACTTGTTAAAGTATATGTTTTGTATGTAGGAGACATGTATCTCCCATTAGGATGTCACAAAACGATTGGTACATGAATGCATAAACGCATAATCTAGTGGTTTCATCTTGTACTTATCTGTTGGTAGTTATGTGAAATTCAGTTATGCAAATTGCAACATGATGAATTTTCTTGTATGCCTATAAGTTAGCATTATGTAGCGCATGCGGCATACTAAGGGTACACACATTAAGATGATTTAATTATTGTTGGTAGTACCAAGATTCTTTTCTTATCCCTGTTACTCTTGATATTGTTGCATAATATTATTGTAATTTGTAACATGCAAACACGTTTCTCTACATTCGGACGTTAAACTTAGTACACTGCTAGGTAGGAGTAGGTCAGTAGGTATATTGGTTCACTAGGTTGATGTATGTACCATGTTACCATTTGGCGGACGTGTGAATCATATTTGCCTACTGGGTTGATGTATGTACCACCAATATTAAAATTAAACCCGCCACAGTTCCATATGTAGAAGAAGCTTTATTGTAATGCACATTCTCTCTTTGCATATATACCATCCTTTTAATAAATTGACAAGTTTAATGAAAATTTTGGTGGTGGACATAGATTTACTAACTCATTGAGGATCTTGAATTTCAGGTTGTTAATGGATTCTTCTGGGGTGGAAAGCTAGTTTCTAAACATGATTCAAAGGTTCCCCATACGACAGCTCTTGGTGTAAGTGATTGCATCAGATTCTTATTTTATAGTCTCATATTATTGTTATTTAATGCCGAGTTATGTAGGTATCTAAGTTCCTATGCATTTTGTAGTTAATCCCGTTGGGGACCGGATCCGATTTTGCAAGAACATTTGGCTGGTTAGTATTTCTTTCACAGGTTTCTTCCAGATATCTGACATCTACATCAATCACCATCTCCGTACTTAAAACCATTTTTTTCTGCTTTGTTAGGGCAAATGACCCTGTTGACGCCATTGAACGCTTAGTCAAAGGTTGTGATTCCTCTTTCTGGGGGTATTTGTAGTTATCTGGAAGTTGTAACTTGCTGCTGCCATGAGAATTCATTTTCTAAATTTCAAATGGAAACGCCCTGCAGGGTCTAGGTCGAGAATTGATGTGGGAGTCATTAGTAAAGAAGGTGGAGATTTGCATTACTTTATAAACGTCGCCGATATTCATCTGTAAGTGACCTTAGAATATATCAAAGAAACCTGAAGATAGAAATGGCAATTTTGATCCATTTACTATAAACGGGTCCATTCGAGATATGTTGATCTATAATGGGTCAAATAGGTTAAGCTGAAAGTTTTAACTAAAAAGGAAACGGTTTGAAAGTCATCTGATTGGACCCTTAAGGAAAGTAAGATCAACCTCCTTTTGACTCTGCATTAACAATAATCACTATTAATCAGTTTGGATCCGTCACCAACCCTCTCAATTCGCCATCTCCACTAAATATGTCATCACAAATATATTGTGTCCGAGGCTCGTGCGCTGTTTGGTAGTGTTTAGTAAGAAAAAAAGAAGAAGCCCATTTTTATAATGATCTTCTTTTGTAAAATATCAGGAGTGCAAAAGCTGGCTATCATGCATCTAAATACAAAAGATTTGGGAACTTGTGTTATGTTATTGGTGCTCTGCAAGCCTTTTTTAAGCATCACAATCAAGATCTAAAGATCAGAGTTAGCGCTTACTCATACGCTACAGATTTATTTATTTATTTTTTTTATTAATTTTTTTTTTTTTTTTTTTTTTTTTTTTTTTTTTTTTTTTTTTTTTTTTTTTTTTTTTTTTTTTTTTTTTTTTTTTTTTTTTTTTTTTTTTTTGTTTTTTTTTTTTTTTTGTTTTTTGTTTTTTTTTTTTAAATTAAATTCTAACCTTTAGTCTTTGTTCGTAGTCACTAAGCTGCACATTATACGATTGTTTTTTAGGTCAATGATGGCGAGTGGGAAGTATATCCTCAGGTAACAGCTCTCTGCATTGGAAATGCACAATACTTTGGTGGTGGAATGAGGATCACTCCGAATGCTCACCCTACAAGTGGAAACTTAGAGGTGCATTATATCAGACGTTTGAAAATTTTGTCGAGTTTACAACAACCTAAATTCCGCAGCTGATTTTTCTCGTGCTTTTCGTATCAGGTGGTGACACTTCAGGATTTCAAATGGTACGATTTCATAATGAAACTACACAGGCTGTACAACGGAACACATTTGTCAGTGAATAATGTCTTGTCAAGAAGGTATCTATTCTTTCATAGCCAAAGCAAAAGTTAATCAAATATAGTTGGTTCTATTCTGTTTACTTCTTTATTCTCCAAACGCAGTGCATTTTCAATCGAAGTAGAGGAGGTTGTGGGCACCGATAGCATATACGTTCAATCTGATGGAGAGCATTTAGGTTTCCTTCCAAGGAAGTTCTCGATTCTGCCTGGTGCTATCAGCATGATTTGCTAAAAGCAAATTGTAGAGAATCACATGCCTGTATCTTTACTGTTTGAAAGCATTTGCTCGGTCAACCTGCTGGCACCTTTTTTTCTAGAATGACGGCAAGACTATCATATCATTAGGTGAGTTTGAAAAGTAGGATGTGGAATTTTAATCTATGTTCGTGACTCGTGAGCAGTCTCGGTTGACGGTAAAAATCTTCACCCTGTAGAAGTAGTAGCATTTTATTTATGATGCTAATAAGAAATGACTGATTTGTATTCTTTGATCAACTAAACTTCATAATTTGTTTATAGACGATCACTATACTTGTTCAAATGCGAAAAATGCTCCTCTAGGTGAGATAAAGTGATATGATTGTTAGTTTTTTGCAACCCCAAGTGTTCTTTTTGGCACTCTACATATAATGTAGTCTAGTACGACAAGGACGGCCCACCCCCCTTGTGTGTATCATACTGAACGCTTGAGTAGACTTGTCTCTTCACATATAATTACATTGCGTATAGATGTAGAGACCCGAGTAATTTTTAGTTTTGGGTTGAGAGCATCAGGACTACCTGCGAGGCTGCGGGGATGTCCGACGTGGACTGAGTGGTGGTGTGGGAACACCACTCTATTTTTTTATTTTATTTTATTTTTTATTTTTTATTTTTTATTTTTTTTTTTGCCTCATTGAATGCAAGGTCACCTTTCGGTGGATTTTACTGGAGCATCTTGTGTGTGTGAACACTTTCTTGACCATTTGATTGTTTTATAAATTTTAATCGATGCAATTAGGGTGATCTAAGTCATTAATATAAATAGATTTGTTGTGTATATAATATGAGATAACAAAAGAAATAAAAAAAAAAGTGAACAAAAAAATGAAAAAAATAATAATAATAATAATAATAATAATAAAAAATGATAGATGTGTATAGATATTTTTGTAAAGTAGATTATGTACAAGGTGTAACAACAATCGTCATCACATTATGTTCATTTTAGTCGTCAATTCAAGCTCTCCAGTTAGCCTAAATTCAGGTAGAAGCCATGTGAGTAAAGTTTCGTTAACAAGCCTTGTGTAGCTGTGTAAACGTTGCTTTGTTTACACCATGTGCATATTAGTGGTATATATTTACCCTTTTTTTTTTTTTTTTTTTTTTTTTTTTTTTTTTTTTTTTTTTTTTTTTTTTTTTTTTTTTTTTTTTTTTTTTTTTTTNTTTTCCTTTTTTTTTTTTCTTCCTAAAGTTGCCTAACTATGTACTCCGTAATTACTTGTGTGATATTTGCAATATCGATTTGGGTTCAAACCTCCTTTTTGTTTCTGATGTATCTAAAGCCGCCCAACTATTACTCATTTTACTTTGAGGTCACTTATTTTTCTAAACTAACTTATGGGCCGCCTAAGAATGTGTTTGTTTTCATTTATACCAACCTCATTCAAATTCTTGCCTGATATTCATACAATTTTAAGAACAAATCTAACTATAACATGTCAACACAAAAAAATTAACAATTTAAACATAAAACATTAGTTAAATTATCTTAATTTATTTCCAGCTAACTAAAGTTGCACTTAAATAATGGCTAAAACGAATATTTTACATTTCAATACCCGTTTGTGTTGTTTTAACATGTTATATTTAGCTTCATTCTCGTTGTTTCAAATATTTCCGAGATAAAATTATCCAAAATTGTTATAAACAAATGTAAACCCATAAATGGGTGGCCTATAAGTTAATTTTGATAAATGAATGACTTAAAAGTAAAACTTTTAATAATTTTGATAAATTGATGGCGGCTAAAAGTAAAAACATTTAATAATTTTAATAAATAAATTACATAAAAATAAAAAGTTTAATAGTTTCCCCTGCATAATCCCTTTCATATATGTTCAGTTCGTTAATACTAGTTATAATACCCGCGCACGCGTGGGTTTTTTTTTAAAAAAATTTGAATGATATATTTTTATTTCTTAAAAAACAAATAATTTAATCTTTGTTTTGTTTGATTTATGATTTTTAATTATATTTGTTTATTATTAAAGATAATTATTTAAAAAATTTAATCATGTTGTTAGTTGCATCTTATCTATATTTTTTTGTATTTATCTTCTAGTTGTGTAATATTGCATCTAATCTATATTTTTTTGTATTTATCTTATACTTGTGTAATCTTTTATATAATAAAACAAAACCCCTAGTGGGTACTTTCTTAAAAAAACAAATAATTTTTAATTATTTTTTAAAAAAAATTTGAATGATATATTTTTATTTCTTAAAAAACAAATAATTTAATCTTTGTTTTGTTTGATTTATGATTTTTAATTATATTTGTTTATTATTAAAGATAATTATTTAAAAAATTTAATCATGTTGTTAGTTGCATCTTATCTATATTTTTTTGTATTTATCTTCTAGTTGTGTAATATTGCATCTAATCTATATTTTTTTGTATTTATCTTATACTTGTGTAATATATCAACAAAACAAATTTTTAAAATTTTAAACTAAAAAATAATAAATAAAATATTACCTAATAAGGAAATATTCTTTTTTCCGAAATACGAAAGTACCCACTAGGGGTTTTGTTTTATTATATAAAAGATTAGAAAGAGAATAATTAAAAGAAAATAAATAAAATCCAAAACATAATATTACAAGCAAAAAAATGACAACCATAAAAACGGTCGACTCCTTCCTCTTGCTAAAAATGGCAACCACATTCCCCCCTTCTTCCATCACTCTCCACCACAACTATCGTCCTTTCCATATTCTCCAATCAAACCGCAACTCGATATTCGCAACAGTCCGGTGCAGCGTACAAAAAGATAACTCAACAAGTAGTAATTCACCCGAGTCCGAAAACTTGTTTCTCAAAACTGCTTGGTATGGTTCCGAGCTTCTTGGAATTGCTGCCTCGTTGTTTCGGCCACAAGAGAACATCGTTGAAGGAGGCGATAGAATTGAGCTAGCTGGAGATGGAGTTGGAGTGATTGATAGATCAATTATTGTTGAAACTATTAAGCAAGATTTTCAAAGGTCTTATTTTGTTACAGGTATAGCATATATATCGCATTATGTTTAAAGGTATATCTATGATTTCTGTATAAAATTTAAATATGGTCTAGAATTTGACTTGAACATCAATATCGTATGTATATGTCAAATTTTGCTTTATAAAACCGCTTTTTGTTACAATTGATTATGTGTGTTTGCTTAAACTATCTCCATATAACTTGCATATCATCATCGTAATCGCTAAACTTTCAAGTTAGTAAATGTGGTTGTATTCAGCTTTAAAACAAAGGTCAAGGCATATAACTATAACTTGCATATCATATCGTTTGAGCAATTTTAGTTTTAATCCCACATAGGTCACTGAAAGAAATTTTAGTTTATATACTGAGATGTATATTGGCTACGCAAGTTGAGATTAATACTATATTATCATTTGATGAATCGGGCAAAACTCTAATAAAGTTTGGTTAGATTCAACGAATGATAATTTGTTTGCGTTCTTAACCTTTTTTCATTCTAAATATTTATCACACTTGTTAGACCAGTTTTCATTTTATTTACATAGAAATTACTTAGCTTTTTAACACCACTTATTACAACTGATATTCTGCGTTTACAATTGAATCCAAATAAACTCTCTCGTGCATTGCCTTTTTGTTACATCTGATTATCTGCGTTTGCTTAAGAAATGTTCCCTAAACTTTTCTGCTTGGTTCTTTCTTATTTTTGTTGTAAAAGTATACGGCCTTGTGTATAACTGATCAATTTCAGGTGCTCTCACACTTGATGCATACGAAGACGACTGTGAATTTGCTGATCCAGCAGGTTCATTCAAAGGTCTAGGTCGATTTAAAAGGAACTGTACAAATTTTGGGTCTCTTATTGAGAAGTCAAACATGAAGCTAATGAAATGGGAGGATTTTGAGGTATATATTAGCATATACGCGCTTTTAAATCCTAAAATTCCAATACTTCGACTCTGCAATAATCACTTATTTGCCACCTATACATAACCTTCAGATTTTTCTTTTTAGTGTTCTAACCACTTAAACAAGCCCAATAATGTGTTCTGAGATTTCTGATTAGGTAACTTAAGTTAGTTTTGGGGATTCTAGTTACTAGTTACTTTTAAGGCTGCTGGTTTAAATATCATTATCGAAAGGTCTTGAATGCATGTATGTTGATCTATAAAACCTTGGTTACAATGGACGGTTGAGTGCAATGGACAGTATCCATAGATGTGTTTCTTCTTTAGTTGCTTTTGGACAAAATTCTAGATTTTGAATCATTTGTGTTGTAGGACAAAGGAATTGGGCACTGGCGTTTCAGTTGCACCATGTCGTTCCCATGGAAACCTATTCTATCAGGTACATTCCGCCACAAATGTTCTTATTCTGTTGGTTTTTACTTGAGATATTTTTACACAAAAAGTGATGTGTTTTTGTCTTGTTATTTATGATTCAGCAATTGCCATATTGATGACAGTGACAACCCCGCTGTGATTCATGCATTTATAGGGAAATTATGTCAAGTAACCATATGCTCTTCTACTTGTTTCCTTGACTATAAAATTACATTGCAGCCACAGGTTATACAGAGTACTATCTTAGCAAAGAATCAGGAAAAGTATGCAGGTAATGTAGTCGATAACCTTTTTTTTTCCAATAGATTACTTGTTTGTATATATTCTTCTGAGTGAGGTGACACTTTTGCTGTCTCTACTCTCTACAACTCATTAGGCATTATTCAAACATCAGCTAAGCAACCCAAGTTAGACAACTTTTTTTTTTTTTTTTTTTTTTTTTTTTTTTTTTTTTTTCTTTTCGTTTCGTTTCTTTTTTTATTTTATTTTATTTTTATTTTTATTTTTATTTTTTTACAGACATGTGGAGCATTGGAATGTCCCAAAGATGGCATTATTCAAACAACTCCTGAAGCCTAGTGGAGGAGGATTTTGGGGTAAGAAAAAAGTTGGCTAAATAGCACCAAATGTTGATATCAAAAAGGCTAGTAGGCATTTATATGTAAATATCGTAATGCAAGCGAAGTTGAAGAAGATCTTAAGCCTAGCTTAAATATTTGTATGGTTTCACAATTGATTGGTTCACAATATATTGTTATGATAGATTATAGACATAATAGCAATGAATATAAAGGATTAGCGACGGAAGTTTCTACCGTATTACTTTTTGTTTCTAGTAGTTGTGTGTGGATATTTTCACAAAGAGTGCATCAAATGATGTTTCTGTACAAGGCGTAACAACAATCTATAGTCTAGTGTAATTTACCACACTGTCATACAAGTTAACGTTTAACCACCACTACTGTTTTCAAATAATATTGATTCTGTGTAACAGAAGTGGCAAAATGATCAAATCCCACATCGTTAATATAAGTTAGAAAAGATAGTGAAATCATATAGTGTAGTTAAAATAATGAATTAGACGAAAAAGTTAGAAATGTTATGAATTAAGTGATGAATGTCACCCAACTAAGTAGTACTCCTTTCACTTGCTAAAAATGGCAACCACATTTTCTCCTACTACTTACATCACTCTCCACCACAACCATCATTCCCACCACTGTCCCGATGTTCCATCATATTGTCACTCGAATATCACCACAATCCTGTGCACCAAAAAAGGAGCAGATAACCACCAACTTATCAACCATAAGTAAAGCCTCAGAGTCTAATTGAAAACTTGTTTCTCAAAACTGCTTGGTATGGTTCTGAGCTACATGGAATTGAGGTCTCGTTGTTTCGTTCACAAGACTTGGTTGAGGAAAGCAAGGGAAATATCGAGCTTGATGGAGATGGAGTTGGAGTAATTGACAGATCAGTTATTGTTGAAACTAATAAACATGATTTCCAAATGTCTTATTAATAAAATATATCGCGTTCCGTTTAATCATTTATCTATGATTTCTGTAACAAATTGAAATATTGTGTAGAATTTGACTTGGACACTATTTATTAAATTGAATTATTATAGTATATTACAAGCAAAACAATGACAACCATAAAGCGGTCGACTACTCCTTTCACTTGCTTAAACTATCTCCATATCAATGTCTTAATCATCGTAATCGCTAAACTATCAAGGTTAGTAAAATAAGTTGCATTCAGATTTAAAACAAAGGTCAAGGCATATAACTTGCATATTGTTTGAGCAATTTTAGCTTTTAATCCCACATAGTTCACTGAAAAGAAAATTTGCTAGCTTATATAGTGAGATGTATCATGTGATTACAGGTTGACATTGATACTATACTATCATTTTACGTATTTGGCCAAACGTTTAGAAAGTTTGGTTAAGATGCCACGAATGAAAATTTGTATGCTTTGTTAACATTTTTGACAAGTTTTTATATTTTTACATAGAAATTACTTGCTTTCTAACACCACTTATTGTTACAATTGATATTCTTCGTTTACAAGTTATTCCTTTTTAACATTGTGTTCGTCAGATGCAAAGATATCACACCCATTACTAGGTAAACTACGTGCCATTAATCATCATAAAATGAAGTGAGTAGAATAGTAAAAATACCTGGTGAGTGATTAATGATAGTATCATTAAGGGATATTGGCAAAAAAAAAAGCATCATATTTGACACTTTTTGTCATTGTATGTAGCGTCATTTTTTATTATTATTATTATTTTTTTTTTTATTTTTTTTTTATTTTTTTTATTTTAGCACTAAGCCACTAACCTTTCTAATTCGTGTCATTGTGTGGTCTCTGTGACCGGTTCTAAGCGTAGCCTGTTATATCTTTATTTTTACTACTTTTTATATATATATATATATATATTTTTTTTTTAAATTAGAGTGGCTTCGCTCCTCTCCCTCTGGTCGAGTGGCTTCGCTCCCGTTAGTAGCGGCGAGCGAGAGCGGATTGGGGAGAGTGCAGGATCTAGATTTGTAAGAAATATTCGACTTTGCTTATGCAAATTGTTATGTACCAAAACAGCTACGCACCTTGTGCTCTTAGTTGCAAGTAGCTTTTATTTTGGAATCTATTTGCCTACTCATTCATGTGAATTCAAAACTAAGCAGTTAGTTCCGAATAGACCTACGTGTCGGCCAGTGCCGGGGCAGAGATAGGGACCATGAAAGCATGCACGAGTGGAATATTACTTAGTCAAGTAGAAAGGAACAAGGTCATCAAGAAGGAAATCAAAAAGGAAGTAGATTTTTTGGTGCGATTGCCGGGGAATCAACTAATGGACAGACCAGACCGCATAAGACTCTTTCTTGGCCCAGCAGGCGGGTTGCTTCCTCTGTCGTCGCCGGGGAGCTCTTGGCAGTGTCATTGTGTGGTCTCCGTGACCGGTTCTAAGCGTAGCCTATTATATCTTTATTTTTACTACTTTTTATATTTTTTTTTTAAATTTCCACGCGTGATATTAAAAATCCACCATGGATAATCGATTAAATAAACATGTGGTCCACTCCCCATTTACTTTATCCCCAAAAAAACACACAGTCCTCACACACACTTGTTTATTCGAATGGTCCCCACCCTAATTATTAAACTACAAATTGATCTCTAGTGATTTTATGAAATTGATGTGGGCAAAAGGTACATCTGACCTTATTATGTTTGTATTTTTTGGAATTGTTTTATATTTATGTCTCCCATAATATGCATGGTGATTTAGGGTTTATATTGATTACATTTTTTTTTGTTTTTTTTGTTTACAGTATGGCTCCTGGTTTAGACGCATTGTTATTTGATGTACACTTTGATGGTGTCTTCTATTTCGATGTGGGTGGTTCTAGTGCACCTAGACAAACCAAACAAAGAAAAGGGTAAGGTTCCCTGATGTGGGTGGTTCTAGTGCACCTAGGCAACCCAAGAAAAGAAATATGTTTACTGATGTGGGTGGTTCTAGTGCACCTAGGTCATTCAATCTCTGGGGAAGAGGTAGAGGTAGAGGTAGAGGGAGTACAGGTCTGGGCAGAGTAGGAAGGTTGGGAAGATGGTTTGAGATTGATGAAAATGAAAGTCTGTCTGATCAAGAAGATGAGCATGCCGAAGAAATTCCAATTGACAACCAAAATGCACCTCATGAATCACAAAGTCCACAAATTCCAGCTGTAAACCAAGCAGTGCCAATGAATGAAGCACAAGCAAGAGTTAGGAGAAATTTTGTTCAGCCAAGACAAAGAGGAAGGAGTGAACGGATCTTGAAGAAAAAATTGGCAAAGCAACACGAAGGAATTGGGAGTTCAAGTACTAATGCTCTCAATTTGGAATGAAAACAACTCTTTTGTGCTACAAACTTAACTTTTTATGTCAAATAACTCTTATGTTGTGTAACCTAAACTTAATTTCTGTGCACTTCTTTTGTTGATATATGTTGTGCACTTAGGAACATATTGTATTATGGTCTTATGTCATTTAACTTTAAACTATTATGTGATGCTCAGTTTTGTACATGAATGGGCATTCACAAGTAATGACATGAACATTTTGTGTATGTTAAATGTGCATGTGTATTATCTGTATTTGCTAGAATACCAAAATAACCAAAACAAAACATTGCATTAAACAGAAAGCAACCCAAAACATTGTCATAAAACATTAGTCCTAACAGATGAACTAGGCAAATACATTACTTGCATAAACAAACAACATGAAAATGACAAACAAACCAAAGAAAACTACAAGTTTGTCATGAGAATTGACTTTTGACTTAATCAAAGTCAATTCTGCCTTCAACTCAGCCTTCAATTCCACCATTTGCAAATATGTTGCTTCATCAAATGTGGAACTCTTGCCTTCATCAAATTTTGATCCACCCTTGTCCATGTGCAACTCAGATTTTCCCCTCATCAACTCAGCCACTCTCCACCTCAACATTTTCAGTTCTTCATGCTCTTTGAAGAACAACTCTTTGTAGTAGTCACTAGGTAGCTCATCATCCATAAACCCATAGAACTTGCACTGATTTTCCCTACCCTGTCATAGCAACAAATACAAATGAAAAGCCACTTCAATCCTCTTATATCAAAAAGTTAACTTACATACGAATAAGTATCTTACATATTTTGGACAACCCTTGAATCTTTTACCGGGGTTTGTGATGGTCCATGCCACTTGAGCTCGACAGGCAAATGACAATTACACTCAGTGCGTGCAATTACTTCTTCTTTTGTGTAAAAACGTCTGATTGACGTGGATCTGGATCTTGATGTTGATGAGGAGGAGGATCTCATGGCTAGGGTTAGGATTTTGTGTGGTCGGGATAAAAGTGTATGTGTATGGATAAAAGGGAAAAGGTGTGGATAATTAAATAAGTGTTTTAAAAATATAAGGAATGGATAAAATTAATGAAAAAGGAAGAAAAAAGTGAAAAAAAAGAAATTCTCAGCATTTACCGACGCCACGTAGGACATCCAATTACAACCGGTTACGCAGACCACACAATGACACGAAGTAGAAATGTTAGTGCTAAAAAAAAATAAAAGAAAAAAAAGGAAAAAAAAACGCTACATACAATGACAAAAAGTGGCAAGTATTATGCCTATTTTTGTCAATATCCCTTAATGATACTATAATTTTTTTTATTTTATTTTTTTTTAAAAAGACAACTGCATTAAAATGATAATTGAATTTTAGAAATTACACTTGGTACAAAGGTGTTAAAAAATAAAATAAAATAAATGACAGCGTACAAAAAACTGAATAGATGACCATGTAAGATATGAAAATGCATCTCTTTCCAAGTCGCCTAACTGTGTAATTCGTTACATTAGGATAATTGTGCATATGAAAGATACTTGTATGTTATTTGTAATATAGATTTATGTTCAAACCTCCTTTTTATTTATCAAAGTATGCAAATTATGTTTAGTTGGTTATTTGGTTAATATTTGAAAGAGAATATTAATAAGGTAAAAAAAAATAAATAAAAAATTATATTAAGCAAAAAAATGAAAACCATAAAAACGGTCGACACCTTCCTCTTGCTAAAAATGGCAACCACATTCTCCCCTTCAACTTCTTCCATCACTCTCCACCACAACCATCCTCCTTTCCATATTCTCCAATCAAACCGCAACTCGATATTCGCAACAGTCCGGTGCAGTGTACAAAAACCCGTCAAAAAGATAACTCAACAAGTACTAATTCACCAGAGTCCGAAAACTTGTTTCTCAAAACTGCTTGGTATGGTTCCGAGCTTCTAGGAATTGCTGCCTCATTGTTTCAGCCACGAGACAACGTCGTTGAAGGAGGCGATAGAATTGAGTTAGCTGGAGACGGAGTTGGAGTAATTGATAGATCAGTTATTGTTGAAACTATTAAATAAGATTTTCAAAGGTCTTATTTCGTGACAGGTATAGCATAAATATATCGCATTCCATTTAATCCTATATCTATGATTTCTGTATAAAATTTAAATATGGTGTAGAATTTGACTTGAACATCAATATCGTATATATATATGTCAAATTTTGCTTTATAAAACCGCTAATTGTTACAATTGATTATGTGCGTTTGCTTAAACTAGCTATCTCCATATATATGTCTTCACCATCGTAATCGCTAAACTATCAAGTTAGTAAATGTGGTTGTATTCAGTTTTAAAACAAAGGTCAAGGCATACAACTTGCATATCATATCGTTTGAGCAATTTTAGCTTTCATCCCACATAGGTCACTGAAAAGAAAATTTGCTAGCTTATATACTGAGATGTATATTGGCTAGGCAATTTGAGGATAATACTATATTATCATTCGAGTATTTGAGCAAACTTTAGCAAAGT
This sequence comes from Artemisia annua, assembly GCA_014162995.1. Lineage (NCBI taxonomy): Eukaryota > Viridiplantae > Streptophyta > Magnoliopsida > Asterales > Asteraceae > Artemisia > Artemisia annua. The sequence continues at coordinate 182,552 of LBNU01024546.1, read as the reverse complement.
TTGCTTGAGATGCCTCGGATGATAATTTGTATGCTCTCTTAAACTTTTTTTGTTCTAAATATTTATCACACGCGTAGCTGTTTAGACCAAATAAACACAACACTATCTCGTGCATTGCCTTTTTATTACATCTGATTATGTGCGTTTGCTTAAGCAATGTTCCCTAAACTTTTCTGCTTGGTTCTTGTCCTTTTCTTATTTTTGTTGTAAAAGTATACGGCCTTGTGTATAGCTGATCAATTTCAGGCGCTCTCACACTTGATGCATATGAAGACAACTGTGAATTTGCTGATCCTGCAGGTTCATTTAACGGCCTAGGTCGATTTAAAAGGAACTGTACAAATTTTGGGTCTCTTATTGAGAAGTCAAACATGAAGCTAATGAAATGGGAGGATTTTGAGGTATATATTAAGCATATACATGCTTTTAAATCCTAAAATTCCAATACTTCGACTCTGCAATAATCACTTATTTGCCACCT
>LBNU01024546.1:95650-165398 GCA_014162995.1 Artemisia annua | reverse complement strand
GTACTCGGGGAGTAGAGTAGGACGAAGAGTGAGCTTCGTGCCGAACCACTATAAATCGCCGCGTCTCTTTGGTTGTGTTCTTTCCTTACTCTTTACTTTACTTGTTTGTTTATGCATGTTACTAGTTAAATTGATATCACATAACAAGTAGAATTCAACAAGTTTGCAAAAGAATATAAACCGGACCTAAAAACGGCGAAACGTTTTAACAACTAAAATGAAACGGTGAAACTATTCAACCCCCCCCCCTTCTAGTTTCTACAAAAACGATACGGAAAAACAAATTAACATGACACGAAAAAACAAATTAACACGATACTATACGGAAAACCAAATAAACACGATACGGATAACACAACATTTCAGTTGTCCCATTTGGGGTGGTTTCTCAAAGTGAACCACACCTGAACATATTTGAAGCTTCTCCCACCAAAGCGTTCTTCAAAAATGTTCATTGCATTCTGGAGACGATCATTGTCATTTTCCTGGTTTGGGCGCTGCAAATGCTTGTAAATATTATTGAATTTTTGTTACGGTGGTCACTGTCAGACTGATTGTTGAACCTTTCTACAACTTGGTTCCAAAAAAAGCGTTCATCGTAGTTGGATACGTCTTGGGAAACTTCAACCCAAACTTGAGCTAGTATGTTTTCTTCTTCTAAAGACCAACGATTATTCATTCTAAAATGGGATAAATTTAAATTCAAATTGCATGAAGGGTCCTACCTGTTAAGCATTTTATTCATACTCAAACTTAAAGTTAAAGTACAAACGACACAAAATCATACAACACGGTTAACCATAAACTAGCCATATGGGGTGGTTTCTCAAAACCTCCCACACGTGAACGTATTGGAAGTTTCTCCCACCATAGCGTTGCTGATAAATGGTCTTTGCAGTTTCGAGACAATCACCGGCATTTATCTCCCTTGTACGAAATACCTCAGTGTAAATAACGTTGAATCTTTTACATTTCAAGTTAAGTGACGTCCATTTACCAACAAGCATATGTTTGGTACGATTGTCACCTACATTTTGATTGTTGAACTTGTCTACAACCTGATTCCAAAATGAGGGATCATTGTAGACGTCTTGGTAAACTTCAATCTAAACTTCAGCCAGTAATTTTTCTTCTTCTTTCCACCAACGAGTACTCATCTCAAATGTTTCATGTATGAAAAGATAGTGTGTCAAAAATTGTGTGAATTCGTATGTTATTTATAGCCATTTATAGATTAAAATTTAACTTCAAATTCAAATTTCAATTACGGGTGGGATTATTTAAAATATTCAAATTCAAATTTCAAAAAGGGGTATATGTAAAATTCAAATTCTATTTGAAACGGGCGGGATTTATTTAAAATTCAAATTCAAATTGAGACGGGCAGGATTTATTTAAAATTGAAATTCAAATTTCAAACATTTGCCTATTTAAATACCCATTCACAGATGCACACAATTCACACATAACTCACACACAATTCACACACAACTCATACACAATTCACAAACAACTCATACAACAATGTCACACAACACTTCACCGGATAATGAATCTGTTTATAACACCCCACCGGAATATCTCTTTCCGATATTCTCAAATGAAGACGAACCACAAAACACTCCACCAGTAGATCTGTTTCCTGTATTCCCATATGAGAATCAACAACAAAACACTCCACCGGAAGTTCTCTTTCCACCGGCAAACAATCAACCGGCCAGCAATCTACCGGCAAACAATCCACCGGTGGAATACCAACCCAATACATTTGGGTTGACTGGTGAAGAACTCCTGGAGCAAGATCTCCATTAAGAGAGTATGCAGAAGCCGAAGAACGTGAGGCAGCTGCTTGTAGGGCGCGTGCAGATACTCGTAGGGAGAGGGCAAACAGAGAAGCACAATACCGATGGGCCATGGGGTTAGGCCCTAAGGAATCAGAGTCTTCCAGATGATTCCTTTTCTTAATTCGTAGTTTTATTTTCATTTTCGTATCCGCAGTTTAATGTTGTAATCGTAGTTTATATTAATCGTACGTTGTTTAATGTAATTTAAATTTCATGTTTAATGTATTTTCATTTAGATGTTAATGTATTTTCATTTTGTATTTTAAAAAACGTCACAAATTCACAAAACATTACATATTTACAACTTTACAAAACATTACATATTTACAACTTTACAAAACAATAAAACATTTATTTAAAAAAAAATAAAAAATAAAATAAAATAAAAAAAACTGACATTTGTCAAAATTTTACTCTCGTCGTGCAGACGAGGAGAACGAAAGTGGCGAGAGATGAGGAAGGGGGTGCAACGGCATGGCGAAGGAAGAGGAGTAGCCACGTCGGAGTGGCGAGATGATTTGAGCAATTGCACCTTGTATTCTTAGTTGGTAAAATATTTTTGACAAGCAAGTTGTATTTAAAGTGTTAAAATATGATTGAATAGACGGCTGGGGTGGCCTGGCTATTATTAACAGATAAAAAATTAAGTTGGTGCGTAAAGGCTTAAGAAATTTTAGTACTTAAACAATTTAAGCACCTGCGTGGCCTGTTAAGACCTTAAAAGCGACGAGGTTATATTATTGGAGGATACAAAATATCTTGAAAATATCTGTAACTTTCACTCCAAAATGAATGATAATTTGTGTGTGGCACTTGCCTGGACTTGAACTAGAAATGACGTGCAACTTAATTAAGTGATATCTAATACTACCTCCGTCCCTAAATAAATGTCCAGTTTGACTTTTTTAAGTCAAATTGGTTCATCTTTGACCTTAACAATTTTTATGTGTGTTATATAATATTTGATGCAAAATATATGAATGGGTTGGGTTTTAAGTGTAATTTTCAATGGTATAAATTTTTATTATGTATTATATAACACAAAAAAAATATTTAAGGTCAAAGTTGAACAAGTTTGACTCTGAAAAGTCAAACTGGACATTTATTTAGGGACGGAGGGAGTAACTCTTGAATCATCACAAAAATTTTTGATGGAAAATGGGATGCCAAATTTATTCACATATAATACGAAAATATACTGTCATTCAAGGTGTTAGTGTGCTATTTTATCATAGGCGTGCAAATTAATTGTAAATGTATGTAAAACAATTACTGCAAATTAATTGTAGATGTATCAGGTTCAAAACAAGCAACGCTACCAGTTGTCTCTTTTATTGTTGTCAATCGAATACAATTACCGAGTTTATGGGCCTAAAAATGGGCTTTTCTTATTCCACGAATGTGTTATAAAAGGTTAATTTTGCACGCACTAGTGGATATTTTTGTTGAAACCAGTGGTGATAGTTAACACTAGCAGTTAGCAATAACAGTTAGCGGTAACAGTTAACAGTAGTTGTTTGTTTTATTAAAACGTGCTTGATAATGTAGCTGTAATTATAAAAATAGCATTTAAATAAAACAAAAATGCTAAATGTTAAATGCTAAATGCTAAATGCTTGAGATAAGAGCATTTAGAAAAGTAGCATTTAAATAAAACGAAATGCTAAATGCTTGTTGTCGAACAAGCTTTAATATTCAAACGCTAAATGTTAAATGCTTAAGAAATGAACATTTAGAAATGTAGCATTTAAACAAAACAAAAATGTTAAATAATTGTTGTCAAACAAGCTTTAATATTCAAATGCTAAATAGTCAAAAATGCTATAAAAAGCTTGTCGCAATACCCACACCTAGAAACATAAATTGTGTAATAGACTTCTATCATATATAGTACGAGTACTATATTTTTGGATTCATGAACTTACACACTAACCTGATGCAAAATTCTTATTGTCGTATGTGTATTTGTTTCTTAACTATTTTACGAATGTGATAGACTCCCATCCTTAACAAGGCATGTCAAACTTGAAGTGTTATATAGATCTTGATATAAAATTACTTAGCATACTCTAAATGACAAACATAAATTAATACCGTATAGACATCTTTAATATCAAATGTACCCATCAACCATTTCGGTCTTGTAATCACCTAGATGCACAAGAATCATCTTAAAATATACTTCAACAGAACGAAGTTAAGGTCTTGATCCTATTAAGTTTAATTTGCTTCAAACTCTATGAAAAGTTGCAACTAGCTTAATGATATTCGACTACATGTTTTAACAACACCCTAATAATATCCGACTACCATACAACCGGCCCTGATCATGGGTACCTTATTGCAACTCGTTTATCGATGATAAAGGTACTAATATGTTAGCCATTAGACCATTCTGTCATTACGTACTATTAACCATGACCGTTCTCCCTCCCCGATAATCAAACCATGTCATTACTGATATACATCTAAAATTCAACATCTGGTTCACATTCATTCTGTAAAACTTTTGCGGTCTTACCTTCTTCCAAATTATCAACGACCAAATCACAAGATACTGACGCCAAAACCTCTTTGAGATCAAAATTTCCCACAAAAACTTTTATTGGCACCCTAACATGCACGGCTAAGGAGATCTCACCATTGCTTTTATTGTTTTTCATGTCATCTTGAAGGCTGCCCGCCTCATCTTCACTTGTCCCTGATAACGAGATTTTCAGGACAGTCGTGTTGGCAGGATCTTGTTTAAAAGCAGGCAGCTTTCCTGAGGATATGACACTGTCGTGATAAAGCACGGATATATTGCTATTTTCTCCATATTTGAATCCTATGTTTTTGTTTGGATTATTGGTTTTGACCTCGACTTCAAACTCAGTTTTGAGGCTGAAATCAGGCTGGACTTCTAGGCTTTTGACCTGAAAGGACTGGATGTCGTATGTTGGTGCTTGGGCTTTCTCGGTGGTGTAAAAATAATAAGCAAGGCAAGCTGCAATACCAATTAATAGGAAGAGGAGACAATAACACCAACAAATGCATCGTATGCAACCATTTGAGCCTTTTCCCTCACGACCTACACTCATGCTAGTTTTGGTACAAAGGGGCCGCGGTGGGTGATGAATAAACACTTGGAATTGGTTGTTTGAGCGTTGGGTGGCCGTAAAAAAGTTGATTTTGGGTGGCAAATGAGAAATATAATGGTTGCATTCTTTTAGGAGATTTGTTCATTTGTATGGTCATTTGTTAACTCATAAATCAATAGAGGCCTATTTATTTGGCATGTCAATAAAGGGCCAATATAGAATACTTGCAAGACAGGTTTGATTCAAGGCTGTGTTTGGGCATCTTGCCAGTGTATTCATGTAGATTTATGCATACATATGCGTGCATAAATGTATGTAACATTAGCAAAGCTTAAAAATCAATGAAGGCGGAGGAATTAAAAATTTTGATATTTAAAATTTTATACCAAAATTTATACTCGTATAACTTCTACGAAGTTTCTATCGATGATCAATCTGGAACCGATGTAATGATCCTTTGAAGCATCAATGAGTCGATGATGAGTTAGCTAGGTCGGTTTTTGTATTGTTCAAACCATACAATTTAATATCTACACTGTTCACTGGCTTTAGCTACCAGTTTTTCATGTGCTTAGTGACTTATTAACAATTTGCTGTTAGTTAACTGCGTGCCATCTGCTTTGTGTATTGGTCTTCACTAAGGCCCCCTTCATTTAATATATAACTTTGGGTGTTAGGCCTTCTTTTTGGTAGAAATCTTATAAGCCCATATCCCTTTAGATTTAAAGTAGATAAAGAAAATATAATGGTTATGTTCTTCACATATAATTTACACAAGCAACCTATTCTTCAAATATAATGACGCAGGACGTGAAAGTGAATTTTGTTAACCCTAATCCAATGGTTGATAACGAGGATAAATCTCTCGAGAATAAAACTCTAAAACACAATTATAAGAAAGTGAAAGTCGAACAAAAATAAACCTATTAAAGTAAAAAACGAATTAAGCAATAAAAAAAGATTTTGGAATCGATGTCTATACGGCGTAGAGAGATGTTTGTCTCTATGGCGTAGAGGCTTTAAGCCTCGAATAAAATCATATTCGAGAGCTCTATGGCGTAGAGAGGAAAATACCCCTACGCCGTAGAGACCACAGCTTCTACGTCTTTAAATCTTGAACCTTTACCACATCATTCCCCATCACTTTGAAAAGAACTCGCCCTCGAGTTCTCACCATCTATAGCTTCATCTACCTCAAACACCTTCTTGCGACGAACCTTATGTTCAGTAGACTTTCGGTTCACATCAACTCGAGAACATTCATATTTTTTAAAATGCTTAGCATACTCCCAATGATCAACCCATGACCCTGAACATCGGGTTGTGTACTCCTTATCAACGACCACCAAATTTTCAATTGCTAAAAAAACATCTTTGTTTGAACTTGAACCTTAATTAGATTCTTGAGAATCATCTTTAAAATTAACCTATAATCTAAATCACAAACCTTTAAATCATGAATGCATTCAGAATACGTTTTTAGCATACAATCAAAACCCTTCACATCTTCATCATCATTAAAACCCACAACTTTTCTTCACAAGTCTTCAAAGTACCAACTCAATTGTTGTTTCCAAAAATAAAGTTGAAATTTTGTCCTCATGTTGTGCACAAACTTGAAGTTCTTGAATTTTTTAACATGCTTTTCAACAATTTTAGCCTTTAAAATATTTTCTTCAATCTTAACCTCGGTCATTGGTACATGTATTTGGTCTTCGGATGGAATCATCTCAATTCTCTTTCCTTCCTATATGAAAAGGTATAGCTTACGCTTTAAATCGTAATAACTTTGAACTTTGCAACACCATGATTTTCCCAGCCGAATATGACAATCCTCCAAGTCATCCAAATCACAAATTACCTCCTCCTTGAAGAATCTACCAATAGATATCGGGATCCTACAAACCTCATGGCCTACAACCAAACAAGTTTCTATTGAAAAATTAAACTAATTTACAAATTTCATCGAAATCAAGTTCCTAGCCCGATAATTATCAATAATTAAATAATATACCTTATTATTGATTAAAAATCTTGAATGAAACCACTTGATTATTGGTAGTCGAATCTCCATCTTCATTCTTTCCTCCCATTCATCAACCCTCTTATTGTTAAATGGGGATTGGTTGCACATATGGTTGTCAATAGATCCGCCTATGGTTGTACGAATTTTTGAACCTCCATAATTACTACCCTCGTGGTTTTTGTGGTTATTATCTCCACCTACGAACACGGAACATGGTTTTTGATAGATAGTAGATTTCCTGTCTAGTTTGGATACTATTTTGATAAAAACATAATCCATGTGCTCTTCAGACCATACCCCACCCATTCATCGTAGTGGATTTCCTGTCGAGTTTGGATACAATTTTGATAAAAACATAATTATGGGTTTCTGAATCTTCTACACCATTCACTATCAGGATACTAACAAGCTCTGATACCATCTGATGTAGGACGCGGAAGCGAATTTTGTTAACCCTAATCCAAGGGTTGATAACGAGGATAAACCTCCAGTGAATAAACCCCTATGGGATAAAACTCTAAAACACAATTATATTAACGATACAAGATAATTTACAATGATAATGAGCTCTATATTTATAGGGAAGTGAAACTTGCACAATAAAAAAATGTATTAAGCAATAGAAGAAAATTCTTGAATCGGTGTTTCTACGGCGTAGAGGCTTTAAGCCTCGAATAAAGCCTATTCGAGAGCTCTAGAGAGGAAAATACCCCTACGCCATAGAGGCCACAGCTTCTACATCTTTCGATCTTGAACCTTGTTCCCGTCATATAATATCTATGTGTATTAAAATAAGAAATTGAAAATGTCGAGTGACCCTTGATCGAGTATGCCTACGAATATAAAATTTTTAAATTTAAGCACTAGAATGATAGTGCCTTCCTCAAATCGACACAATAAGGTGTAAATTAGTTTGCACATCATGCAACTAAATTTATACCGCGTCAATTTATTGGCCATTTAGATACTGATATATCAGCCAAAAAACAGATATAAATACTACTCGTATATAGTTTACAAAATAGCTCGCGGAAATTGTGCTCAAAGTCTTCATTTTCATTATATAAGAATCAAAAACACCGAATTGTAGTAGGTGAAGAAGCTGCAATGGCGGATTTAGAGTTACATCTCTTTAACGAGCCAGCCCTCATGAACGAAAGTACCGAAACAACCATTGTTTTAGCCTTAACCATGGCTTTCTTGAGCTTAACTTGTGACTTCAATTTCTCCTTCGTCGTATACATCGAGAGATTGTATCCTTGAAGAAATATATGCCTACTTTTAGCACGATCACGTTTGTCACAAACTGGAGACATTGTTGTGTCATTATTTTGTGTCTTCACTTGACCAAAAGAACTAGTTCTACGCGTAGAAAAGGCTCTCCATCCACGACGTCCCTCTGTAGAGGTTTTGTTCAAGTGTTCATAGGCCGTAAAGCGATGGTTTAGACGGCGAAGAGTGGTGTTTCGAACTATGGTGTTCATGATTAAAATGCTAGATTTGGTTGTGAATATTGAAATGAAAAGAAGGGTAGTTTGTGTATAAATATGTGAATAAAAAAAATAGCCATGATGTCTTTGACTATATATGTGTTATTTTTCTTCATTGGTGTGCGGGTGTGTGCCTTCTTGGAAGATACTTTTATGTAAGAATTGAATATGGTCAAAATGTTATATTAAAGACTTGCTAGATAAATAAATGTCTTGTAGTAAAAACAAGCCACAGTTGACTCTAGTGTGGTTAGTTATAAGTTTGTAAGATTTCTAGAAAGATGGCTAAGTGAGTTTAAACTTCAAAGTTTTACATAAGGTAATCTATATGGTCTTTTAATTTGTTTAAGCTAAATATTTTTTGCAAAATTATACTCCATAATATTGTAATATACTTTGCATATAGCTCTTGATTAGTATTGACGACTGGGCAATAGAAACGATGGTGATTTAGAATTTGACCATTATTTGGTCAAACGATGCTTCCAAAAACGATGCAAACGAGACATGAATACATTTGATTTAAAATGAGCCTCTAGAAAGAAACCTTCCAAATCACATGTGAAATTTGTGATATATATTTTTATATATATAAAGAAAAGAACTTAAAAATAAATAACAAATGCACGAGGATTTAGATATATATATGTATTGCAGAGGCGGCCAACACATGGTGCAAGTGAGGCGGTTGCATAGGGCTAGAAATATTATAGGGCCTCTTTTAAATATATTATCAAGTTACATTTTTTTTTTTTTAATTTATGGTTTTTGCATGTTTGAGAATGAAAAAATCGACTATTATTTATATTTAATAACAACATAATTAGTTTTAAAAATTGCATCAACATCATCTATTATATAACACACCAAATTTCAAGTTCTTTTGATTATTGTGTGAAGTGATAAAAATGATTGATTCAAAAAGTGTTGATATTATTGTTAAACAAGTTTCTAATAAAAATGACATTAGTAAAATTGTAGTAAAATTCAGTCAAGAAGGAGTCTACATCTCAAATGTCGTGTACGAATAAGTTTTACGTGACGAGTAACGTGCATTTACTGTAATGTTTCATTTTTAGTTTCTCTAAATCTTTTATACGTTCTTTGATACATTTAAAAAAAAATTCTTTCACTTGAATTATCGCATGTTACGACATTTTTCAATTACGTTTTGATTATTTTACGTTGTATGTATAAATGTTACACGAAACACTTAAACACAATATTACAAGTATAACGGTTTGCCGTTATAAAATCTCATTGCTATGCACGGGTACTTACCTACTATTTAGTAAAAAGAAAAAGAAAAATATATTTTTAGAGCCATTTTATATGTAAATCACAAAAGTTGATTCCACAAAAGAAATGGTGATATCATATAACCACAAATGTCAAAAAAAATCACCTTTGATGACAAAAACAAGCTTGTAATATAGCTTTTGTTGAGGATCCAAAACATATTTATTTTAATGTTTAATACCACATATGGTTGATTATTGATAACATGTTACTTTTTTCTATAATTGTTAGCTCGTTTGAAAATCTTGATATCTCAGAATATAAAAGCAGAGTTAGCGGCACCATCAAGACCCGAATTAAATCACTCATCCAAAAGATGATTTTATTAGCCGAATGATTATTAGCCCATGCATTGTTTATTATTTATTAGCAGATTTAGATGTTCGTTATTTTATTATGCAATACTTGTAATGTATTTATATTTGATTATTAATAATAATTGAGCACGGAGATTTACCAATTCTAAATCTCTAATTCCCAAATCTGCCGTATACTTTTTCTTTTGCATGCCACTGCCGCAAATTTGTCGTAATATATTCTTTTTCTTTTGCATGCCATTGTCGCACATTTAGTTAGCACATTAATGGTCTTGCTTGCTTGCCTACCATAGTTAATGCTTTTGCTCCTTTGCCTGCTTATACTCAACCATACCTAGCCTTCTAATACTACACTTATTATCACCATAAACCCCTACTTCTTCTCACATAACCTAATATTGCATGCGTTACTTTTACTTCTTCTCACCTAGCCTTCCAACTCCACCAAGCTCACATGTTCCATTTGCAAGTCCAGCAGGCCCAAAAATGGGGTACCAATTCCAGCACAATTTCAGCTTGCTTGTCCATCAGGCCCACAAATGATTGTACCCATTCCAGAAGGCCCATATATAGGGTTACCAAGTCCAGCAAGCCCATAAGCCCAATCTACAAACAAAATAGTGCAGCCCAGTTCAGCTCACTATGTTAGTCACAACCTGAAGTGTTTAATATTGGTAATACAATTACACATTTACACTCACTACTATTTGTAATAAAAGCATTTATCCCTCCATAATTGTTAACAACGAGAGCAGAACCTAAGGCTGCAGTAGAAGATGGAAAGCCAAACACCAAAACCGGAACGAACAAGACCGCGAAAAAAAAATGAAGGACCATCACAACCACGACTACAACTGGAACCGAACAGTCCACGCTTATACATATGTACATAATTTATATTCTTGGTTTTGTTTGTTTAACCCTCATTAGTCATTACTCAAACTTGTTGCTTTTGAAGGGTGATATATGTATGATCGCCATGATCCTACCATCTTAACTGTAGTAAAACACATATCCATGTGTATATTCAGCTGGCTATAATTTGAATTATCTCTTTGCTAATTCAGGTTTTGCGATCATGGCGTTCGTGTTCGTGGATGAATATGTCAAAACGCTTATTGCTCCAAAAAATGGTAACTCAAGAAGTATGACTGTGGATGCTACTTTAAGTTATTAAAACCCTAAGTTAAAAATATCTTCGTGAATATCGTTCGTTGGTAGTTGAGCTTCTTGTACTAAACGCAATAATGATTTGTTAAAGTGAGGATTACAAATATAGTAGTGTCTGGATAACAGGCCAATTATGTTTCTATTCTAATTACGGTTTAATCTGGATTTATTTTACGCAACATTTATTATGGTTACCCAACATTATTTCTCAAAGAACTTTTTTTTTTTTTTTACTTGAGCGCGACTGGGGGAAGTGTTAGCACTAAGCAAATAGCAAAGTGCACATCTGACAGAATTGTAAGCAACAACAAGAGCCTGAGAGTACCATCTGGACATACATGACAGTCCTATTTTGAACCAGCATCTAAACTTCCTTTTAGCCAACTAATAACAGAACATTACAATATTTTGTTGAATCTATTGGAAACCATTTGGTGCTGTCGATCATATACATGTGATGAGCTATCAAACCCCTGAATGTTGTGGTTGCTCACATGCTAGAACAACAACTATTGCTATATCAACAGCTATGGATCTAAGTCATTTTTTATAACTTCCTAGTTACACTTATTTTTCCACTTACTTGTAGAATTTTTACTCTTTTATATAGTCGTTTTGGAAGTGATTACTAATATAATTCTTCTTAAAAAGTGTCCTACTTCTATCTTTTATTTATTTATTTCTTTAACGACAATTTTTTCACACCCTATGCCACCTATCTCACAAATGCCTCCAGCGAGGCTTGAACCCACTTGGTGGGCAATTCAATACCACTAGACCAAAGGCCTTGGTATACTTTGATTTTTTAGTGTTTGAGAAACTTTTTGCTACAGATTCTGATAATGTGATTTCACAAATGTGAATATGACGATCATTTTAAACATAAAAGTTTGCTTCTAAAAGTCAAGATATCTTTTTCTTTTACTATCATTTTTCTATGATTTGAAAAAATCGCATAAAAGTCAAGAATAATATGATATGATGGTCACATTTGCTTTCTGTTGTATATTTAACGAGTTGGTTGTACCCGCCGCGTTGCGGCGGGGTGTTTACCGGTTTTGTAATACAATGTGTAGTTTTATGTAAAACGTATAGATAGACTGAATTCAAGGTTTTTGTTACCTTTTTTTTTTTGCGTATACCTTGAATTTTTGGGTTTTTACGAAAAAAATATTCTTTTATATCAAACTATTAGATACCAAAGTTTTGGAGAATTGTATAAAACAAACGTTGTACCCGTATAGAAAAGTAAGTCTCGGAATCCGTATATTATATAAAACAAACGTTCTACCCGTATATTATATAAAACAAACGTTGTATTGACAAAATTTTATTTCGTCTGACTTATGCATGGCTTTTTGATAGTTCGGTTTTGAATGTCGTGGCCGAGCTTTTAACCTATTTTTTGATCATTTTGTAAGTTTAGGGTGGTTGCGTAGATTATTACAAAAATTATACGTATTAAGCGTGATTTTTTTTTTAAATAAAATCGTACATATGTTATAAGCATATCAATATTGAGCTCGCTTTGTTTAATCGATAGGTATTTGGTACGTAACTAAAACTTTTATTAATGTGTACATTTTTCTTTTGTGGTTTAAATTAATTTTAAAATAATTTTTAAAGTTATTTGATAGATTAAGGGTGCATTATAAAAGTTCTTTTATTTTATATATATCAAACTTCACACTCTTTTTATATAATCATGCGTACGTCAAAAGTATATCAATATTGGGCTCGTTTTGTTCGTCATCGAAATATCCCCCTAGCGGAATTTTTTTTATTCAAGACATCGCGAGATATCTGTTCAATATTTGATAAATAAAGTTTGTTATATGAAAAAGTTGTAAATAGTTAAAAGTCTAGGGTAATTTTTGCAAGTTACTTCATAGTTCATGATGAATTTTGTAAATTCTTTTCTTTTTTATTAGTTCTTGGCCACGAAGCAAAAACAATACTTTACTACGGAAGTGTATTATTTTATATTGCATCGTACTTCGATCCATCAAGAATTGTATTATAGATACAATTGTCAATCTATACCCGTAACTGGCATGGAACATGGTGTTTGTATACCCCTCATAAACATCTTTACCTTCATAGTATATTAGTTACACATGACATCATCAAAAACTTAATTTATGTTTGTAAATTTACCAAAGACAATAAAGTTTATGTTGAATTTGGTGAATTTGGCTTTTCTGTAAAAGATTATGAGACACACAAACGAAACTCGCCAGCTTCTTCTTTGTTGTGACAATATTGGCGACATTTACCCAGTTACCCATCAGTCATCACCATCCACACCATTTGCTTTGCTTTTCTTTAGTCGTTCCACATGGCATCGGCGCTTCGTACATCCTGGTGGCGATGTTATACGAAAGTTAGAATCAAGTCATTTAATTTCTTGCAATAAGTCAAAGTCGTCTAGTTTATGTCATGCATGTCAGTTGGGTAAACATGTTATGGTTCCCTTTTATAGTTTTGAGTCTAGTGTTGCGTCGACATTAACTCGGATGTGTGGACTTTCCCTATTCCGAGTGTTGGTGGAATAAGATATTATGTTGTTTTTTTGGGTTTTTCCGTTATATAATAACTCTGACTTGTATGATACTTTTGTTTCTTTTCGTGCTTTGTAAATAACCAATTCAATGTTGACATTTAAAGCTTTGAAATGTGACTATAGGGTGAATATCGCAACAATCGCTTCCATAACCTTTTCCATAAGCATGGCATCCAATTTCGCTTCTCATGTCCTAAGACATCTCAATAAAATGGGAAGTCAGAACGTATGCTTTGTACATTTAATAATGTTGTCTGCACCCTCCTTTTTCAAGCACACATTCCCCTTAATATTGGGTGGAAGCTCTTCATGTGGTCGCCCATTTCTTAAATATCTTACCTTCTACCACAATTCAAAATGAAATTCCCTTCACCAAACTTTACAATAAACCCCCAACCTATAACCACTTACGTGTATGTGGGTGTCTTTGCTACCCGCACTTGCACGTTGTCAATAGACTTGTACCTCTTGACATTCCTTGCATTTTTCTTGGCTACCCAACATCACCGCGGTTATCGGTGTCTTAATCTTGCCACCAATAAGATTATCATTTCTCGTCATGTTACTTTTGACGAACATGTATTTCTGTTTGCTTCTATGACTCCAAATAACCCGCCTTCCTAATGATTTTTTACTTCTGCAACTACTTCTACCCTCACCTATCCTGTCTGATCATTCCACTACCTCTCAACCGGCCAAACAAACTGCTCCAACCCCATCACCACCTCATACACCACCGACCCAACAACAAACCGCCCCAATAACCCCAACCCACCAAATCAATGTTAGTCCTCACCCATTGCTTCCCTCGCGACCTAAACACTATCCCCACTAACCCCGACCTACTAAACCAATCCTAACCCACCACCACCTGTTTCACCTATGGCCCAACAACAAACTACCTCAACCTCTAACCCCGATGTTGTCTATTATGTGATCCATACATCACCTAAATCTGTCCATAATGTTCATCCCATGGTTACATGTGCAAAGTCCGATATTTCAAAACCTCTTGAACATATGTCTCTTAATGTTGTCACTATGTCCCTGATACCCAAGTCTCATACTCATGCTATTCTTGATACTAATTGGAAAAACGCTATGTTATAGGAATATAATGCTTTAATTACTAAGGGTACATGGGGGTTTATGCCCTGTCCTACTAATGTGAATCAAAACTGGCTCATCGTTGTTTATTTTTCATCGCGGGACTAACATTTATTATTTACTTTTATATTTCGTTGATATCATTCTTACAACATCTTCTGCAACATTTCTACAGTGGGTCGTCAGCTCCTTACATGTCAAGCCTTATATGACCAATCTTAGTTCTCTTAATTATTTCCTTTTCATCACGGCTCAGTGGACTTCAACACACATGTTTCTGTCGCAATCTAAATATGCAGATTAAATACTTGAGAGGGCCCACATGCAGCATTGCATTCCAGCAAGACTCCGGTTGATATTGAATCCAAGTTAGGTTCTATTGGTGACTCAATTTCAGATTCCACCTTGTATCGTAGCTTGGCAGGTACACTTTAGTATCTTATTTTCATGCGACCAGATATTTCTTATGTTGTTCAACATGTTTGTCTCTATATGCATGATCCCCGTGAGCCTCATCTTTCTGTTTTGAAGAGGATTCTTCAGTATGATCGTGGTACTCTTGATCATGGTCTTTAGCTGCATGTTTCTACTACCACTCAGATTGATGCATACACCGATGCTGATTGGGAAGGTTCCCCAGTCACCCAACGATCCACTTCTGGGTATTGTGTTTTTCTTTGGGATAATCTACTGCCATGGTCTGTGTAACACCCCCAAAAATATAGATTCGCGGAAGCATTCAAGCATTTGGGGTGCTACGAATTAGGAATCACAACACAAGATAAAGAGAACGGAGTAGAAATCCGTTGAAATATATTACATAATTATTAAGTCAAATGTAATACATAAGTTCAAGTTTTATAAAATGAGGCCCAGTTACATGACTGTCCCATTGTTTTCAGAGTAACGCTTGTGTAAAAACACTTAAGATTCTTATGACCTCGCCATGCACTGCCATCAACATATACATACTTTAAGCACCTGAAAAACATGCTAAAAGTCAGCTAACGCTGGTGAGTCTATAGGTTTAAATTAAATAGCACATATGGACCATAGCAATAATCAGCAAGTATACACTAAACCCGTATGCAACACTAAGCTCAACCACCGAACTAGACAAGAATGCCAAAGGCATTAAATAAAATATAAGTGCCCGCGAGTGATAATCCCCAGTCACTCGGCGAAAGGTCGTCATGGTATACGTTCGCCTTGACCACAGTACGGCCAACCGAACGGAGGAGTCACCCTCAATAGATCTATTTATATCATACGCGTTTCCCAGCAGGAATTGACGGTGTTGATAATGGGCAAATGGGATTCAAGCAAACTTAGGTTTCCGCATACTAGTGTATAAAAACAAGTTCAGTTTTCGGTCCATGAAAACAGTTTTGCATGTTTCTCACCCCAAGGTTTATAAAACAGTACTTATAAGAAAATGGGGCTATAAACTCACCATAAAAGATAGCAATCCGCTAGTCAATAAGTAAATAGTACAACCGCTCCGACACACGACCTAGGTAAGTAAGGTATGTCTTAGTACAACGTTCATGTGTTAAGTGTTCAACTCTTTTGAAAAGGTTTTTACGTTAAGTGTTACCATGTGCTTGTGTATTTCTTGCTTGTTGTGTGGTACGTACGTTTCAAAAGTAATTCATTAAAATAGCTCGTCTCAATGGCTCGTGGCGATGGTGAATGGTGTGAAGGTGTGTAACGGAACTTCCGTTTATTGCTTTCATCGTCTTAGTACGTAGTAATATATATATAAATAGCTTATATATATATTAGATAGAATGATAGTAGTGTTAAAATATTTAATTAATTTAGTTTATAATTAATTAAATATACTTGAGAAATATTTATAACTTTACATTTGTGAAGGAATATTATATTATAAATATACTTTATTATTTATAATATAATTAAATATTAAGTCCTTATAATATATATATATATATATATATATACTTGAAATTTAGAAAAGTATATATATATAGGTAAGTATTTTGTAAAATACTATAAGTGTTATAATTTTTAGAAATTTGGGCATGACCCATTTGTTTGTTAAACGTTTCCATTTTCTCAAGTGTTTCAATTTCTCAAATAATCTACTAGTCACCTTATACGTAGAATTTAGTACGTAAAAACTATATTATTCGTTATATATATATAGTTATCGTTTTCAATCCGTTCTACGTTATAACAATAATCTCCGTATGTCCAAATATATGTAAAAACTCGTTTTCGTCATCCGAAATATTTATTGGGCTTAAATTTCACTATTGGGCCCGTTAACCCAATATTAGCCCAAAACCACTTTGTACGGTTTTAGTTACGTTTAATATATCGTTATATATCGAATTTAATTTTTACACGTCCGATAATAATTTTTGGTCAAAAAGTCAAAGTTGGAAAAATGCTCCATTGGGCTCGGCCCAACTGCCAACGAGCTCATTTTGGGCTCATTGGGCTCATTGGGCCCATTGGCGCAATAACCAATTTAATTGTTTAGTTTTTCATATATCTTTTATATTTAAACATAATTAACTCTTTTAATTATGTTTAATCCTCAAAACACAAAGTTTAGTCAATATTATTTTTATACAACTAAAAATAATATATGTCGACTATATAAAATCATTTTCACCAAAAATTACATTTTTAACTAATTATTTATAATTAGTTAAAGTTACTTAAATAGGTAATTAATTATAATCCTTCAACTAAAACTTCCACTAATTCACCACTTGAGCCAAAATTTTATATTTTTTAAAACCCCAATAATTCCTTATTTTTATTTAGGCCGAAATATATATATACACATATATGTATATATATTGTCTTTAATTTGTAAAATGAGTACTAATTATATTTGTGCCATAAATTTAGTACCACAATTAGTAAGTCTTACCACACAAGCAAGAATCTACACATTTACTTCTAGCATTTAATATGGTTCAATTCTCATGCATGCAAGACAACATATATATAGTTTTCATCTTAACAAAACAAATACATTTAGCACTTGGTAACACCTTAGATCATCATAAAAACATGTAATAAACAAGATTAGAAAAGTTTGATGATCCTTACAAAGGGTGTGTTTGTGAACGTGGCTAGGAGAAGAAACACAGAAGACCCAAAACACTTCCAAATCAACCCAAATTAGCTTATATATTAACCCAAAGTACTTGTAAATGCAACCCAACAATCTTGATCTGCCAAAATTTTGTATGAAATTTGTGTTTGTGTGTGTTTTGTGGCCGGACAAAAAGAAGAAAGAAAGATATAAGAGATCTTGGTGCATGTTATTAAACTTGTTATTAGGTAGGTTGGATATTAGATTTGGATTGGGTTAACTGGATATAAGGTGAAAAGATTATTCTTTGGTTGGTGGAGTGATGTAGGTGGCCGGCTAGGGGTCCAAGGGGAAATGTTATAACTTTGTCCCCGCGTTGGTGTATCGTGTGTCCGGTTTTAAGCTTAAAATGCAACGTTAGCGTCCCGGTTTGACGTTTTTGGACACGAATACGTAAAATAAAAGTTTTTAGCCACGGTTTTGTGTTCAAGAAAAGTAAAATAAATGAGTTTTACTGACGTCAAAAATATATTTACGTTGACCTTTTTCACGAATTTACTGTGGTGTCGGTTCGCGTGGCGGCGTTGTTTTTCGCAAATACCGGAGAAACTCTCAGTAAACTTAACAAACTTGCAGTAATTATCCGAAATGGAGTTTAATTTGTGTTTACTGACAAAAAATAAAGCTTTTTCAGTAGCAGCTGTAAGCTACAGTGTACAAAACAATTCCCGAAATCATGCAGAAATGTGCAGAAACATGCAGAAATGTGCTAAAATGCATATAACGTTCAAAGTGAATATAATAAATAGAAATTTATTATATAATTTAGTTTATGAAAAAATACCATTTGTCACAGTCTGCTAAACGACAAGTTACTTTATCTCGTTCTAGTGCAAAGGTTGAATATAGGAGTTTTGCTAATGTTATCGCTGAAACTGCCTAGATTCGTAATCTTTTTCGGGAATTACATGCTCCTGCTACTGGTACATTTGTTTACTGTGACAATGTCAGTGCCGTTTACCTTTCTACTAATTCTGTACAACACCAGCGTACTAAGCATATCGAGATATATATACATTTTGTTCATGATTATGTAGCTTCTGGGCAAGTGCGTGCTTTACATGTTCCGTCTCGGTTTCAATATGCAGATATCTTCACTAAGGGTCTTCGGACTGCCTTATTTCTTAGTTTCGTTCCAGTTTAAACATCTGAAGGCCTCTTGTTCCAACTGTGGGGGAGTATTAACCGAAAGATTATTAGCCCATACACAGTTTATTATTTACTATCGGGCTTAGCTCGTGTTCATTATCTTATTGTGCAACACTTGTGATGTATTTATATTTGATCATTAATACTAATTGAGCATAGTTCTAATAGATTTTAGTTACAAGTAATTATGGGCCACAAAAAACTAATGAGGTACTTTTTATAAGAAAATACAAATGTAGTGTATATATGGAAATGAAATTGAGAAAATTATTGTAGACACTTTTGGGCATTGATGATAAACATCGGATGCACAGTTTGCCTTTTCTTTATATTCTTCAGCCATTTCGCGCAACGAGGTACACGAAACGTCAAACACAGTTGGTTTAAACAAAAACGTCACCGGTATTTTTTTTTTTTTTGTCTTTTAGACTAGAAAATAATTAATCTAGTGCACAACGCGTCAAAATGCACCTGATCATGGCTAGTCTTATGGTGAGAAGATATGGTTGAGCTACATGGTGTTGTGAAATATGCACCTAGGCAACATACATGCTTTAACCATGTGCATAATTAGTGAGCTATTCATATAACTACTAGCAGGGTACTCGCGCGATGCGGCGGCGGGTACCTGTGACTCAATTTCCAGCGAACAAATGTTATTTTGTTTTAGGTTGCTGGATTCAGTGGAATCTTAATTAGATTGTAAATTGTAGTTAAATAGTTGTATATTTTGGTGAATGAGTGAATTAAATTGTGTATTAATTGTATGTGTTGAATAGTGTTTTTTAGTTTTATTTTTACTTCAACTACTTGTAAATTATGCTTTTTAACTTGTATTTTTGAATGAAGGGGTGTTTTTAATAGTGTATTAATTGTAATATATGAGTAGTATGCTTTTAGTGTTATATGTGCTTTAGATACTTGTAAATAATGCTTTCAAGGTTGTATTTGCTTAAAATTGTATTAATGGTGGTATTAAAATATTAATGAGGAGGGAAGTGTCTTCCTCTATTATAAGTATACATATAGATAACAAAATTAAATAATCAAAGGTATTTGGTGGTAGGTAATTTGTTCATCAACCTAAATATATATGTCATTATGAGAAAATTAACTTCTAATTATAGAGATTTTAGTGACACAAAAGTGTAACACAGTGTAACTTTTTAGTCACACTCTTAAACAAAAATATATGTAAAAAAACTAAAATTTTTAAGATATAAACAAACACTTTATATAATACGGAGTAAAATTTTAAGAGACACTGACCCAGTAGAACGGGTTTCAAACTGTTCCTCAAGCACAACAAGTATCACACAACAACAATCGGCTATACGAATTGGACGACTAACGAACAAGGTAATTTACTCTATTCTAAACCCTAATTCCTTCTACTTGATCAACAAAATGACCAATTTTTGTTATGCAACAGGCTTTTCTTAATTTCTATTTATTGACTTCAAACTGTTTGATAAAATGCCGCAAAGAAACTTTATGTTAGAGGCAATTCTAACACTGCTTTTTTAAGGATGCCCTGGTGTTTGGTTTAGCTTATTTTCCGGGCTTATGTGCTACTAATTGAAATCTCAAAAACCCGATATACTCAGTTTTAACACCTTATCAAATTTAGCTTATTGGCTTTTCAAATTTTCAATTAGCACATAAGCAACTAATTAATTCACCATTTGAGCCTAAATTTGTGGTAGTAACTTATATATATAACCAGGGGCGGAGCTAGAACTTTTTTGTCGAGGGGGCAAAATATAATAATTTTTAGAAACTACACTAAAAATTGGTCCGTTGGGGGGGGGGGGCAAATTACAAAAAAAGCCGAAAATTTTCGAAAATTTACACTACAATTTTTTTCGCCGGGGGGTCACGTGACCCCCCGGACCCCCCTTTATCTCCGCCACTGTATAACCAGGACTTAGCCGGAGGTCCTAGCAGATATAACCAGGTCTCATAGTAGAGGTTGTATCCCCAGGGGTTATATCCCCGATATAGCCTGCGTGTTTGGTTTGCATTCGCTGGAGACCATTGCCACAAAGGGTTATAAGACCCAGCTATATCCGGTTAGACCCGGTAATATTCGATTAAAACCCGGTTCATCCGGCCAATACCCAGCTATATCCGGTTAGACCCGGTAATAGACGGGTCTTGGCTTCTCATAGTAGGGGTTATATCTTCTAGGTGTGCAAAAATTGGTCCGAACCAACTAAACCAAAGAGCATGATTAGAAACAATTACGGTCGGTATGTTCTTGGTGCTAGAGTTTCTCCCTAAATTTGGCTCATGGTTTATGATAGCCGCACTATACATACTACCAATACCATACTAGGAAGTAGGAACCTCAAGTATACATGTACCTTTTTATGTCCAGTTTAGGACCAAACAATTCTAATGAAGAAACAATCACGTTACGAATTCACAGTTTAGGCTCTTATTCATTAATGCAATTGCCTTCCCATAAACACCCGTAATTTCAACTGTGAACCCAACTTACATCAAACTTAGACCAGCTGAAACCTTGTTGCTAGTTTTATCGAAATGCAACAAGATCACACGAAAAGATGAGCCAAGAAAAGAAAGTGCCTGCCTATTTCACCTTATATATCACAAGCCATCAGACATTAGACTTTCAATTACTGCAAGAAAATGTTCATAACTGAAAACCTTGAACACACTAGAACAAAAGTCGAAGAAACGAAGCATACATTAGGTCTTAAATCACCAATTTATGTCAATGAATATACACCTAAACCATGTTGAGCAGGTGACAACATTAGCACTTTCAACATTTCTATTGTACATCAAGTTTGAATATATCAAGCAACATAGATCGCAGCCTTTCTCTTCGTGTTAGCTCTGTTTTTTGCACGCTCCTTGTTAAGAAGGCTTTTCAAATGTTTTTTTTTACCTTTGTTATGTAAGTTCCAACCATTGTCATCTAGTGGTCCAGTCTTACACAACTTGCACCGACGTGTGAACTTCTTTGGTAAGCTTTCACCTACAATCTTATCTTTCTTAGAATCGACTGAAACACACTGGCTTAGATTCATGACTTCCGAAGGTTGTTCCATGACAAGAGTCTTATTTTTTACAAGGCCAATGTTAACACCAGTACCGTTGTAAGCTTTCACAGCTGCCACTTTGGCCTGGTGTTTTTTCCCTGCTTGGCACTACTTCACAAATAACACAATTTCATTCTTCTGTTCTTTTCTTTGAACTGTCTAGAACTTGCAGCAACATATAATGGTGGTGTTGATTGTTTTCGTTTTACGCCAGAAACTATTAGATCATAGGTTTATATAGCTAGGTCTTGGCCAAATATAGCTAAATCTGGGCCGAAATAGCCGACTCTAATATGTTACTCTTGTTCATCAGTTCACCAACAAGACTGATGAACTGAAGAACAAGATAATATCAGTCTTGTTGATGAGCTGCCAAGACCCGGTTAGCTAGACCCGACTATTCCAGCTAAATCCCGGCTATATCCGTTTAGACGCGAAATACGACGCCCACGAAATGAAATAGACAAACGTAACAATAAGGCTCAAGTAGGTAAGTAATCGATAAAATAGGATACGCTTAGTATGTAGTAAGTTCTTGGCCTGATATAGCAAAGTTTGGCTGCAATCCCGGCAATATCCGTTTAGACCCAACTATATTATGTAAGACAGTAGATACATGTTGTTCATAAGTGTTCATCGGTTCATCAGTCTTATTATGTAAGATGGTAGATACATGTTCATAAGTGTTAAGTCAATCCCTAGCCTAGGGCTTTGCCATACCAGTGAGTCTGAGGCGCTGCCTGCTCTCGACCAAAGTCGCACGTGATGCTAAGTAAGGATGAACCCCCTACCATTGTGAAATAGCGCCCTCTTCTCTTACTATAGTAAGCTGGCGGGCTTCTCCCAAGAGAATGCCTTCACTCCACTCCGCCTTTAGACGCCTATGGAGAACTAAGGTACCTTTAGGAGCTTCTTGCTACATAGAAATGCCCTACAAGCCCTACAAGACAGAGTAATGGGAAATGTTAATGCGAACTCAAAGAATGGAGAGGGGAGATCTTGAACGGAAGCACAAGAACAAGCAAGGGCTTACCTTATAAGCTCTTTTTCAGTTTCCTTTTCACTAAAAAGAAAGGGCCTTCTAGCGATAGAGACTAAGAAGGGAACTTACCAATACTAAAGGCGGATCGATCAGGCTGAAGCTATTGTAGCATCTCAAGCTTATCTTTCTTTTGCACCCACCTACCCTGTACTGCCGAACCTACAGTTATAATATTATATAATAACTAATAAACCGATTCAAGTGATTGAAACATAGGACCCTTTTCCACAGTTACAGGACCGTTGCATGAACAACACTAACTAATGAACAAGACTAACTACTGATGAACAAGACAACACCGATCTACATGTTGTTCATAAGTGTTTAACATCAATCTACAACAAAGTTTGGTTGGATATAGCCGGGATTTGGCCGGTCTAGCCCGGAATAATCGGGACTTGGCAGCTCACCAACAAGCCTCACCAACAAGCCTGATGTTATCTTGTTCTTTCATCAGTCTTGTTGATGAACTCGTGAACAAGAGTAACATATTAGAGTCGGCTATTTTGGCCTAGATCCGACTATATTTGGCCAAGACCCGGCTATATAAACCTATGATCTAACAGTGTTTGGCGTAAAACGAAAACAATCAACAACACCGTTATATGCCGCTGCAAGTTCTAGTGGGGTTTCTCTAGACAATTCAAAGAAAAGAATAGAAGAGTGGAATTGTGCTATTTATGAAGTTAGTGCAACATCTGCATGTGGCTTAAGTGATCATATAGCAGGGAAAAAACACCAGGCCAAAGTGGCAGCTGTAGCTGGCAACCGTTACAGTGGTCTTGTAAAAAATAAAACTCCTGTCATGGAACAACCTTCAGAAGTCATGAATCTAAGCCAATGTGTTTCATTCGATTCTAAGAAAGATAAGATTGTAGGTGAAAGCTTACCAAAGAAGTTCACACGTCGGTGCAAGTTGCAAGTTGTGTAAGACTGGATCACTAGATGACAATGGTTGGAAATTACATAAGAAAGGTAAAAAAAAAAAACATTTGAAAAGCCTTCTTAACAAGGAGCGTGCGAAAAACAGAGCTAACAGGAAGAGAAATGCTGCGATCTATGTTGCTTGATTTATTTGAATTTGATGTACAATAGAAATGCTGAAAAGTGCTAATGTTGTCACCTGATCAACATGGTTTAGGTGTATATTCATTGACACAAATCGGTGATTTAAGACCTAATGTATGCTATGTTTCTTCGACTTTTGTTCTTGTGATATATAAGGTGAAAGAGGCAGGCACTGTCTATTGTTGGTTCATATTTTCGTTTGATCTTGTTGCATCTCGATAAAACTAGCAACAAGGTTTCAGCTGGTCTAAGTCTCGATGTAAGTTGGGTTTGTAGTTTAAATTACGGGTGTTCATGGGAACGCAATTGCATTAATGAATAAGAGCCTAAAGTTTAGTACCAAAAAACTGTTAGTCTGTAACGTGATTGTTTCTTCGTTAGAACTGTTTGATCCTAAACCGGACATAAAAAGGTACATGTATACTTGAGGTTCCTACTTCCTAGTATGATATTGGTAGTATGTATAGTGCAGCTGTCATAAATCATGAGCCAAATTTAGGTAGAAACTCTAGCACCAAGAACATACTGACTGTAATTGTTTCTAATCAGGCTCTTTGGTTTAGTTGGTTTGGACCAATTTTTACACACCTAGAAGAAATAAGTAGTAAATGGTTGTCAACACTTCTAACGTAAGAACACAAACATATCTGAATGTGTGGTCTTGTTAAAAACTATTATATGTATTTTGTGACTATTTTGCTCTTCTCATTTATCAACATTCCTATCAACAGGTAAGGACAAAATGGTTATAGGGTACACACAATAGACGAAATTCAACAGTATAATGTATACAATTAGGAAAAAATAAAGATGGTTACACAACAAAGCAAACATTGACAAGTAGGTTACATTTTCGTGCTCTTTGCCCTAAATGAAATGTATCTTTCTCGTTAACTAAGTAATGATTTTGTTACTAGATTAGATCTTTCGGAAGTCAATAACATACAATTGCTTTTAAAACAAAAGTATACCTCAACAATAAACTCAACGTGAAATCGAAAAGGATATGATACGTCACGAGATTATGGCGGTGGAGATTAAACGGCCGTGTTGTTTGGAAGCGGAGGTCTGTAGAGAACTGTTTATGGAACGTGAGATACCGTTAATGTTAAGGCAACAACTGCTGCTTAGTCATCACTACCCTCACCGGCTTGAGCCGGAGATGGTGCATGGTGATGATATGTTTGTACCGGAAAATAGAAGAATTGTAATGACGGAGACATGTTGTCGGTGTTGGTAGGGGGTAATTGCGGGGAAATAGGGGGATTTGAGGCGGTTCCATTTCAGCGACGATCTCCTTCCCCGTCGCCCAAGATCAAAGAGATCACTACCTTTGATCAACCTTTCAAAAAGTGATCACTACCTTTGATCAACCTTTCAAAGAGATCACTACCTTTGATCAACCTTTCAAAAAGTGATTGGCATGCCTAAATATATGCATACTTTATTCAATAGTATATGACGCATACATTGCACTTTCTGTCTTCATATATTTACTTTCGATGTTGTCATGTGTCACAAGATATTTGTTAGGCATAATGTTAAACACAGGATTATATCACGTCAGAACTGGTAATCTGTCACTTTGCAAGTTCAATACTACTCTAAATTAGTTTATATGAGTATGAAGCATTCGGTAAGGTTGGTTAATATTTCTACGTTGTTGCTTATCATGTTCAATATACAATATTTTAGATACTTCATTTTAATTAACCAAAGATCTCAAGAAGGGATTTCAGTTCACAACCTAAAGGTTGTAGAGCCTTGTATGGTACTAATGTATCTGTTAGTCACAACAGTATTCAGGTCGATTTTTGGGTGCAAGTTAAAGTTAGGTTACTAGGTTGGATATGCATTTCAACATCACCGCTGCTTCGGATGCTTGTAGTGCATGTAGGTATAAGCTGTGTTTGTTTCGGTCTAGTCTGATCTGGCGAAATCCATTAACTTGATCGTATCATTTTGACGTTCAGAGAATATCTTACTTTATCGGTACTTTCATAGTTCTGAATGTCCATAAATGTATTCTATTTTTAGATCTATGGAGGTGTTTGGAAGTACTTTTCCAAGATGATTATTGCAACTTGAAGAATTGGAAAAAGATGATAATATATCCAGTTGATAAATTATTAGAAATAGCTTGGTGACTGCACATTTATCTTTAAAAGGTTTTCTTGTGGTAACTCCTCCGTATCCATTTCTTCTAGTTTCATTATTTGAACCTAAATAATCAGAAAACTATATTCAGAATACGTCTTGTATAAACACTCAAAAATAATCTGCGTTTTAAGTCTACAAATACCCACTAAGGCTGCACATCCACTTTTAACAGCTTCTAAAAATCAATATTGACATTTCACAGTTTGCAGTTTAAAAAGACTAGTGGGCGGTGATAAAAGATGGCTATATTTCCATATTACCAATTAATTTTTATTGTATCTTCTATTACATTTCCAATTTGATTAGGACTGGTTGCACATAATAGTTGGAAAGATAAAACAGTTGAGCTACTTCTCGTTGTGGTAACTTTGAGGGGTCATAAAACATTTGAGGTAATAATGTGCATATATACCACATTCTATGTGCATAGATGTATCATCAGTTATTACTGTTGTTTATTAGATGGATCACATTATATATGTATGTAAATCATAAATCTGTAAGAAATTAATATTTGCAATCCCTTGCTTTGTAAATCTGGTAGGAACCAATAATTTTTTTTGAATACGAAGCATTCGGTTTGTATATGGTTTAGAATGTCCATGTGGTTGCTTTTTATGTTCAATGTTTAATTATTTGGATTTTTGATTTCAGCTATTGGCTTTGTTTAAATTTTGTGACTTTTTTTTGCACATAATATAATAAATATATGTAAGGGTAAATGTGAGATTTTACTGCATTCCGATGCGCATAGTCATAGATGATAAACTAATTGTTACTTATGGAAATAATTCCACACCCTATGCATAAACCAACCTGGATGTTTTAAGGGAGCGTTTGGTTTGTAGTCCGGAATCACTATTGGTAAAGGTTTAGATATAACGTGGAATGGGAATTGGTACGAGTTAAAGTATCATTCTCTACAAAAACGTTTGGTCTGATAATCAGGCTTTGGCATTAAACCATGCCCATAGTGATTACTAACTTCAAACCAAACACAATAGTGCCTTTTGCTATTATCGCATTGCTGTGGAAATTGCATATAGGGTTGCTCTGTACCATTGTCCCAAATATACTGTATTAAGACAACCACATCCTTCTCTCGTGATTCATGAATATGTTGGAAGATTTTGTGCTTTATGCTTATTGAGAAATCATATCTTCACTTGATTTTGTTAAATGTGATGACAAAGTTAATTAATTAAGTGTTTGATTGTTGTTATGAATTTGAAAATTGCTTGCAAAGATTTTGTATTTTAATCACCAAAAACAGTCTACGTTTTGTTAGTTACACTTTAATGTATTGCATCAAGGGTGGTTTTTCAAACCTAAAGGTTGCAGAGCCTTATTGGTACAAGGGTATCTGTTTGTCAAATTAGTATTCATATCAATTATTAAGTGCACGTTAGAATTTGGTTGGCTGTGGAGGTGGTTAACGGTGAGCTAACATACTAAATATCTACATTACTGCTACTTCGGATGGCAGCGGTGAATGTGTATAAGGTTTGTTTGTTTTGGTATAATCTAATCCGTGAATTTAAACATATTTTGTATGTTAAGAATTAAATATAATAATCGACTTTCAAAATTTTGAAATGGTCATGGATTGTTCTTTTGGTTTGATGAGTCGTACTTATCTAGATTTTCTTTTTGAAAGGCACTTATCTAGGATAGTTGGATATTCACTATTTAGGTCTAAGGGGATGTTTGGATATGCTTTTCCAAAGTCATGATTGCAACTTAAAAGAATTGGAATCTGATGATCATATAATAAGTTGATAGAAATTGGGGATAGTTGGGTTATTATAATTTTAATAATCTGATTATCTTGACCCTAAATAATTGGAAAATGTAAGTTCAGAATAAGTTTTATAAGACACCCACAAAGACTGTATATACTGCACATTGATGATACCTTTCAAGGATTAGAGTTCCTGATATATGTGGATAACGACACTAAATTCAGAACTTGCATTGCATTATACTTTAAAAACTAAGGTAATAACAACATTGGCAAATAACATTTTGCAGATCTAGGTAGACATATGGGGGTGATAAAAGATGGGTCTATTTCGGGGAATTTACCAAGTAAAAAGGTCTTTGCGGTAAACTATCCTGGCTACCCTTCATCTACAGAACGCGCTCTTGTGACTCTTGGCGGACCTGAAGGTATTTCTAAGGTATGTTGATTATCGCAACCACATATTCCTGCGCTAGAAATTGCTCAACAGAAAAGACATAGCTTCTTTAATGCTTTTGTAGTAACTTGTTGAAGCTTTAGCCAGTTCTCTATGAAAAATGGTATGGTATCATATGATTTGTAGGCTCGAGGATTGTCAAAGGAGTTAGAACTTCATTTCCGGCCAGAAGATCCTTACTCACATCCTCTACATGGGAAGAGTTCCTTGAGTAAAAACTTTCTGTTAAAGATATCAAAACATAAAACTCAAGAAGACGAGACACCTACAGCAGAAGAACCAGAACATAAGATTTATGCTGATATTGTTAGTCATGTGAAGGAAGCATATAATTTTAATGGTTAGAAAAACGAGACACCTACGTACACCATTACCTGATTTAGTGTTTACTCATTAATTGGTATGTTTATGTTTGTTTGAATCATACAGGCATGGCAGATTACCAGCAGGTTCTGGCTATTCACGCAGACGTTGCACGGAAAAAGAAGAGAACTTGGGCTGATGTGGAACCACAATTTGGTTTGTGTTTGTGTGTGTGGGTTATTCTTTTGTGTTCAACATTCATTCAAATTGGTATAGTATAATCTTTATGTTTTGTATTTGTTCAACTCTGCAGAGAAACATGGCCTTATTGATGCAGATCAAGAGGATTTGATGATTTTATTGCCTTCCAGATTTTCACTGAAGGATACTCCAGAGAACTTGGTGTAAGATGCTTTATCTTGTCAATAAACTTAAACAAATCTAGAAACTTTGATTCATGATGGGTTTCTTTATAATTGTAACAGGTTGAAACCATCTATGTTTGTCCCTTCGAAAAAGAAACAAGAGGAGCTTGTAAAATATCATCGGGAGGTATCCTCAATTAATTTCAGAAATCTCTTATTTTCTTTCTGATGTTGCAATGTAAATGGAAAAGGGTTAAAAAATCAGTTTGCTTTTTGAAATTTAATTAAGTTATTTTTCGCATCCTTTTGTAGCAATTTGGTATGGCGTTATGTTGCCTATGCTATATATCCCAATACTTACGTCATTGATTATATGTGTGAATGCAGATGGACATAGATCCAAGCCTTATGATTGATTTCAACATCAAAGATATCCTTATCGTCTAAACTTTTGTTTGTGCAAATTCATTATAGCCACTTTTATTATTTGTTTTATACACATTTCATGGCTGGATGTGCATCGATTAAATGGACGGTGTCAAGTTCTTCTAAAAAGTGACAATGTTTTAATTTCATGCATAATTTTATAGTAAATTAGAAATGTGTCATGCCTTATGACATGCATATTTGTGACTTGAATAAATTAAAAATCAGTTAATATGGTAATTAGCTGACATAAGTTGAAGATAAGTAGGCTATGTTATACTCTGTAATATCTTAATACTTTAATAGTCATGCAGCAAACCTTACCTGTTACTTCAAATCTGATAATTAGTTTGGCAATATAAGGAAATTATTTATTGTAATCATAATCATAATCTTGTTTAGCTAGCTACTTAGAGCTGATTGTCACAATAGTTTATTGACTTATGAATTGACGGCTTATATATCAATCTGATTCTTGATGTACCGTTCTCCTTGCAACTTTTTCTCACCGTTCTCTGCTCTATACACCAGTTTTATGTGTATCTGTGTGCTTTTACTTGCTAAATGTATACTTTTTGACTTGTAGATTTATTATTTATGGTTTTTGGTGCCTTAACAATCATACATGTTCCTAAGAAAGTAAACTGGGAAAAGTTCATGCGCGTAGGCACAAATGAATGGAATTGCCAAAAGGCTGTATGTCAGTTGTTTGATGAGCGTCCCATTTGGATCAAACAATCTTTATCCGAGCATTTGTCTAAAAAGGGTCTGAAATTTGGGCCCAACCTTTTTAAAAGGTGCGTTTAGAATAAAACTTTATCTATGATCTTGATTCAGACACGTGAGGTTTGACAGTTTTGGCAAATCTAATCTAATCACTAATAAAGCATCAGTATAACATGTTTGATCTTTTACAGGCTTCTCTATAATGCAGCCTATTATTTTGGAGGTGGACCGTTTCATAGGTTTTGGATCAGAAAAGAATATGATCCACGCAAAGATCCAGAATCTCGCATGTGAGAGTTCTATAACTATATTCTTTGCTACATGCTAATCCATTTTGGTGCTGTACTGTATAATTTGTGTTTTCTTTTGTTCTTGGTGCCATACTTTAAGAAAAATTGAGATTTGTTTTATTACATTTTGTCTAACAGATATCAAAGGACTGACTTCAGAGTAGATCAAAACTTACGCTATGGTGATAATGACCTTGCCTCCGGGTATAAACTTCATCGTTTCGTTATATAAAATGTCATCTTGGCTTAAATTCTCCACTTTCCGAAAAAGTACCCGCCTTGAAATCTGAAATGGATTTAAGACAATTTTTTTGGTATATGACTAGTAAAGACAAAATGGTTCTTGGAAGATAATTAGTGTATTAGATAGCGTCAGGATTATCTTAAGGTATAAATTCTAAAAACTGTATTTCCATTTCCTTTCATATACAGGATAAATTATAAATGGGAGGATTTATGTGCCTTTCGAGCCTTCCCATCCAAATATCATACTTCATTTCAGCTTTTTGAACTAGCTGACGATTACATTCAACAAGAGATTAGAAAGCCTGTGACTCAAACTACTTGCACTGTAAGTTAAATACTTTACCAAACATTACAATTACTTACATATTATGTTTTTAAAGTTTATATGCATTCCAGTTAGCAACGGGCTGGTTCCCCCCACACATTCTTGCAATTCTGCGGAGGCGTGTTGCGGTGAGGTTTTTATCAGTATATCCACATCCTGGTGCCGAGTCACTGTTAAAATCAGCTATTTCACGTTTTGAAAAGTTAAAAAGAACAAGAATGATGATAAAAGAGAAGATTGGTGATGAAGAAGAGCATCAACGAGTCAATAAAGGTGCGAGTTTACCTCTTAAATTACATCTAGAGCCCTTTGTATGTGTTTATGCTACACGGAATATGGCTTTGTAAGTAAAACATTCGAGTATTTTGATTAAACTTAACCATGCAGATGAGGTACATGCTGAAGAAAAGGAAATAAGTGATGATGAAGATGAAGATGAAGATGATGACGGCGTTGATGATGATGAGGTAGATGAGGATTCGGAGGAAGAGATTGCAGATGAGGAACTTGACACATACGAGGGACTTCATATGGTAAATAAGAATTTGATTTTTTTCATATAAATGGGACGCAGGAACCCGAATTGCTAAATAGGCAAAAGAATATATGTTATTTTTCGTGTGAAGGTGGGAAGCTGTATGGGTTTGGTAACTGGTCTAGACGGGTATGGGTTGAAACTGTTATGTTTAGTACACGTCATAATGGGCCGCGTCATTTTCAGATTTATTTATTGATGGCTATTGCAATAATTGTGATTAGGGAAAAAAAAAATCTTTTCAAATATTTGAATTCAACAGTTCAAGAGGTGTATGCATTACGTATAGGCTTTAGGACACTTTCAGCCTGTTTATAGTGTTCAACCCATTCATGTGTTCTCCTTTAGCCTTCTTTTTTATTTTTTATTTTTTTTATAACCTGTTTTAAACAAAAGACAACCCAAATCAACACATTGATAAGTAAATGAGTTAAAATAGTCAATTCTATTTTCTTGATTTCCTTTAATACTTATTCTTCGTGTTTCTTTCTAGGGTGGTGACGGGACCAACTTTGTACCAGAACCATCTTGTATCCTTGATATTATCATAATTCCTTTTTGGTTAATATTTTATTCTGTTGTTAGCTTTGAAAGTTAAAGACTGAAGTAAGATCCTCCGATTATTCATTTATTAGCATATTCACGTTCTAGAAGAATGCTAGAATATGACCAGGTGCTTTTTACGTTACGAGATTTCCTATATGTTGTTTAGATATAAACCAAGAGAATATGTCAAAGAACTACTTGCAAGAACTGTTTGGTAGTTTTCCTTACAATGGAGGCAGCCAAGAAAATGCTGAAAACAGCGATGGAGAATATCAGATATTTGATCACGACAGTGATGGAAACGTCTCCAATGATGATTAATAATTTCCTTTCTTCTATCAAAGAATCTCCTCAAGAGGTCTAGATAGTCTCATTTCTTTTAACCTTTATGTGTTTTTATGAACTTCGTATTTTCAAATGCATATATGTCTAGATCATGTTTTAAGACAGATAAATGTAACATGGGCGATCTTAGATTGCAGGTAAAAGTTCGATTAGGAAACCTGACGGCATTCAGCAGGTTTGTAATTTGTAGGTCTGCTAAGGACTATTGGTTCCTGTTTTGCTTAGTGCTTTAGTAGTTGTGATAGTTACATGCTCCTTTCATCTAACCGGATTTCTTCGTTAAATGTCAACAAAGCTTGAAGATATTTCCTTTTGGCACCATCATATATTTCTTTTTTTTACAGAAGTAATACAAATGACTTCAAGACAGGATCTTGTAGTGATCATCGGGATTTCATTTGAGGCCATATGGGTTTTTGAAAGTTAGCGGCACGTTTGGTTCAGATTTTATCTTACTATTGTCTTTTGCCAAACAATAAAAACATGCTTGCATCGATTGTTTGTTGGCTATAGGAGGGCATACATATTTAGTATCGATGTATGGTTCTGTTCTGCTGCCTCCCCCAACGATGTGGAGTTCTGATTCATCCACTTTATCTCCCGTGTTTCCCACAACTGTTTGAATTTGCATATCAGTTCAGCTGACATTAGTTCTTTGTTGTTGGGGGTGGCCAGGGAAGGGCTGGAAATGGTCACGGGGATACCCTGGTTAGGCCAAACCTCATCCCTTTACTTTTGTTGTGTTTGGAGATAATATACTTAGATTATCTGATTATCCATGTTTTTTCTTTGGAAAAGAAATCTGTATTGATTTAATTTTGTTATTCTTTTTCTGGATATAACCAATCTTTTTCTCGAACTTGAACCTTTGAAATGTTTCGCCCACTGTCTCTGGTCAAATGATAGTTTCATTGAACCTATATTGTACCGTAGTCGATGAAATGCAAATGGAGCAATATCATGTGGAACAAGAAAACGATAATGACGTAGACGTGCCTAAAATAATTGAAGTTAAGTATGATCGAGTATGCTTCTTTCTAAGACATGTCCAACTTTACGCAAAGCATGATCCGAATACTTGATGAAAGTTAAATAAGCATTATATCGGGGTGATAGCATATTAGCATGATAGGTACGTGAGTGCAAAGCCGTTGAAGGATGACTGATATTCTATCTAGTGGCTAATACTATAATGGATATCAACTTGACATTTTGTCTCTACATAAGCTTCTCTGAATTTTATTTTCATATATCCTTTACATGTTACTTGTCTCAACTGGATTTCATGTCCATTCTATAAGACCATCATATTTTAGTTGATAGAATTTGACAAGTTGAATGACCAAGATCACAAGCATCTTATCACTATCCTTTATCTGCGCAGAAAGTTTGTCAGAAATCAACAGGAAGATATGTTCACATGTATAAAATAATAACAACTTGCCAAAATCAGCCGTTCAATAACAAGAAAATGTTGTCTCTTCGGGGACATCCGATAAAATTGGAACGATACAGAGAAGATTAGCTATGTTAATTAATATACTACTCCCATTTGACTTTTTTAGTCTTCCTTATTCAACTTTAACCTTAAATATTTTTATTTGTGTTATATAATACTTGCAAAATATATAAATGGATTTGGTTTTAAATGTATTTTCATTGATATAATTTTCATCAAGTATTATATAACACAAACAAAAATACTTAAAGTCAAAGTTGAATAAGTAAGACTTTAAAAGTCAAAAGGAGATTATAATTTTAGGACGGAGGGAGTATACACTAAGGTCGGGTGTTATGGTGGTGGTGGACCGCGCGTAATCCTCGTAACACCAAGACACCTACCGCGCGCGGTTGGGTTCGGTGATGACCACTAGTCCACCACCAAACACTTTGCACCCTCTTTTTCATTTTCAATGTCAAATGATACCTACAACGGTTTATTTTTTGTTTTTGTAAAACAAACAATAAAAAATTATGCATGTGTGAATGTGAAAGAAGAGGTAGGTGGTGAATATAATATTTTTGTGTGTGAATGTGTGTAAATATGAATGTGTATGTGATATTTGTTTTTTTAATAAAATGTTTATTTATATAGTTTTATTTTAATAAAAGTTTGATGTAATATACAAAATTTTAAAAATTAAGATTTGTTATAAAAAAAAATGGGTTTGATGTGTGTTTGGTGGTGATAATTACACATGCTTGATGATGCGTTTAGTGATTTGCTGAATGGTGATATAACGCTAATGTGGAGGTGGTAGATTTACTAACCAATCACCTACTCTAAGAGGGGAAGGTATAGCTCGCCGAACAAGCTCGCCGTTCCTACGTGGAGGGTTCTTTGCCCTCGCCGCAGCTCGCCGCTGCACCCCCTCGCCATTGTTCGCCAAAATGAAGCTACTCGTCTGCACGACGAGCTTCTTCTACTGACATTTCGTCCTTTTTTCCCCATTTCTTTTGTAATTGTTTTATTGTTTTGTATATTTGTAAATGTAAAAGTTTTGTAAAGTTTTAAATATGTATAGTTGTTAATGTAATTGTTTTTTAAAATACGAAATGAAAATACACTAAACACGGAATTGAAATACATAAAACATGGAATTCAAATACATTAAACAACATACGATTAAATAAACTACGTTAAACATTAACCATGGAATTCACTAAACACGAAATGAAAATACGAAATGAAAATACACTAAACACGGAATTGAAATACATAAAACATGGAATTCAAATACATTAAACAACATACGATTAAATAAACTACGTTAAACATTAACCTACGATTAAAATAAACTACGAATCAAGAAAATGAATCAGTCTGAGACATAGCTCTCGTCACTCGAATCGGAAGACTCTGATAGCACAGGGCCTAAACCCATAGCCCATCGGTATTCTGCTTCACGGTTTAACCGATCCTGACGAGCTTTTGCCCGTGCCTCACGAGCTTTTGCCCGACGTTCTTCCTCCGCTTGAACCTGTAACAAGACTTGCATATCTTGCTCGAAGAGTTCTTCATCAGTCAACCCAACTGTATTGGGTTGGTTTTGTGGTGGATTGTTTACCGGTGGATTGTTTTGTGGTGGATTGTTTGCCCATGGAAACAGAACTTCCGGTGGAGTGTTCTGTGGTGGATTGTCATATGAGAATACAGGAAACAGATCTGCTGGTGAAGTGTTTTGTGGTGGATTGTCATATGGGAATACTGGAAACAGATATTCCGGTGGGGTGTTGTAAACTGATTTATTATCTGGTGAAGTGTTGTGTGACATTGTTGTATGAATTGTTTGTGAATTGTGTATGATTTGTGTGTGAATTGTGGGTGTATTGTATGCCTCTGTGAATGGCTATTTATAGGACCGTTTTTGAATTTGAAATTTAAATACCCCGCTCTGTTTTCTGAATTTGAATTTTAGATGTATCCCGCCCGTTTTTTGAATTTGAATTTTAAGTTTATCCCGCCATATCAATTTGAATTTGAATTTTACATATATCCCGCTCATTTTTTGAAATTTGAATTTCTAAACACCCTTATATAAAGCATACCATAACATACTGTTTTGCACACACTTCACTTTCTAAACCATTTTACAATAACTAATCGTTGGTCTATTGAAGAAGAAAACTTGCTAGCTGACACGTGGCTTGAAGTTTCCCAATACTGTGTCGAATCCTCTTTTTGGAATGAGGTTGTAGAAAGGTTCAACAACCAATCTGACGGTGATTTTCGTAACAAAAACCAGATAACTGCTAAGTGGGCAAGACTTACCAGTGAATGTCAAAAATTCAATGATATTTACTTGAATTTGCAGCGTACAAGTCAGGACAATGATCGTCTTCACAATGCAATGAACATTTTTAAAGAACGCTTTGGTGGGTGAGGCTTCAAATATATTCACGTGTGGTTCATTTTGAGAAACAACCCCATATGGAACAGATACAACGCTTAACGGCTTTTGTATTTCCGTATTGTGTGCATTTGTATTTCCGTATTGTGTGTATTTGTATTTCCGTATCGTGTGTATTTGAATAAAAGTGTTTAATGTGTTGTATCTTTATTTTTAAGTTTGAATTTGAATTTCACTTTTGAAATCCCGCCCATCTTTTGAATTTGAAATTTAAGTTTATCCCGCTCATCTTCTTTATTTACTCACTTTTGAAATCCCGCCCGTCACTTTTGAAATCCCGCCCATCTTTTGTATTTCGTTTTTTTAACCGTATCGTTATTTTACGTTGCGTATATTTTTATTTTCTTGTATTGTAATTTTTATTTAATGAAATGAATTTAATTTATTTAATGAAATGAATAAAAAAATAAAGTTGTAAGTGGTGGCCCCAAATAAGTAAGTTGAGGTTAGTTGTTGGTGAGGGGGTTAGTTGTGAAGAGAATGTAAGGTGATGTGACACCCGTAGGCCCAAATGAGTAATTCACCCTCTTCACTACACCTTCCCCTCTAATAATGATAGTGATATCCTCATGTGATTCATATCCAAGAGGATTATGACAGCTATTATGCCACGTTAATTGGCTGTTATTTCCGACATAACTAACTTATAATAATCATATTAAGAAAGTGACTGTTTTTTGCCTTGCAAGTATTATGCCCTTAACGTACGTTTTCTTTCCATAATAGTAATAATTCAATCAAAGAGAGTCAAGTTTTAGCATCCATGAACACCCAAAATGGAGATGAGTATGAGGCATTGTTGAGAGGCCAAGCACAAATATTGCAATATATATACGGTGTTCTCGATGGCATGGCTATACGATGTTGTGTTGAGCTTCGTATTGCTGACATAATAAACAATTATGGCCGCCCTACAACATTGTCAGAAATCGTGACTTCTATCGATTCTAAATCGATAAATGTAGATGGCCTCGGACGGCTCATGAAGTTCTTGGCTCGAAAAAAAGTGTTTGATGAGATGCCACTACGAGAAGATAAGGAGGGAGAGGGTGAAGGTGAAGGTGAAATGACTTACTCTATGAACCATTGTTCTAAATGGTTGTTGTGTGACGCTGACGTGACATTGGCACCAATGGTTATGATGCGAACGAACCCTGTTATGGTTTCACCTCTACATGTTCTTAGTCAATCGATTAAAGAAGGTGGGACGACGTTTAAGAAAGACTCATGGAGAAGAGTTGTTTGATTTTTGTTTGCTTAACTCCGAGTTCAATATGATTTTCAACAAGGGTATGGCTTGCACGGCTAAGATCACTATGGATGCGATCATTTCAAGTTACAAAAGCGGATTTCTTGAGTCAGAAGGAAGCGTAGTTGATGTCGGAGGTGGTACTGGGGTGGCAATATCGGAGATTGTGAAGGCATTTCCGCATATCAAAGGGATCAACTTTGATTTACCTCATGTTATTTCGACTGCACCAGTGTATGATGGGGTTACACATGTATCCGGAGACATGTTTAAGGCCATTCCTCATGCAGAAACGATCTTCATGAAGGTAAAAATTATATGTTGTTTATCTAAGAGATGTAATGGCAATATATAGATATTTGTTGCTAGAGTTTCATTAATGTGCATTTTGAAACAAACATACACATAATAAACGAACTCGAATAA
The DNA here is from genome assembly GCA_014162995.1 of Artemisia annua. NCBI lineage: Eukaryota > Viridiplantae > Streptophyta > Magnoliopsida > Asterales > Asteraceae > Artemisia > Artemisia annua. Next base: position 126,985 of record LBNU01024546.1, on the reverse strand, counting down.
AGCACATATTGGTTGTATGATTTGTTTCTTCTTTAGGTTAACTGTGAAGTTGTTTTAAATTAAGTAACGATACATTAATTCTCTTTTTTGTATCTTCAGTGGATTTTGCATGATTGGAGTGATGATGATTGTATTAAGATACTTAAAAACTGTCGAAAAGCAATCTCTAAGGAAACTGGAAAGCTTATTATTGTAGAAATTGTTCGAGATCCGAAAGGAGAAGACTTTTTCGATGACATGCGCCTTACATATGATCTAGTTATGTTTTCACACTTTTCCAAAGGAAGAGAACGAACCGAACTGCAATGGAAGAAGTTGCTTATTGAGGGAGGCTTTTCGCGTTACAATATTGTAAAGATTCCTGCACTTCAGTCGATTATTGAAGCATTTCCATAAAAAATAAAATTAGAACGAAATTCAAATAAACGTTGAAGAGTTGGTTTACTAGATCATGAACTTTGGAGAAATGTCACTTCACTGGTTACTTCTTCGTTATTAGCTTTTAATAAGATGGATTATTGTATTACTAAATATTGAAATATGCTACTACTAAATTAATAAGTTTACGAGATTGGTTCAGTAAAGCTAATAGTAAAAGGCTTATCAGGTTATAGATGAGGTAAAATGGAATCAGCTTAAATTACAAATTTGAAACTTTTTGAAGATTAATGCAAGTCGATCTGCAAGTCAGTGCAATACATTATTCTTTGTCCACTGGAGTTTTGAATGGGCTTGGGCCAAGTAACAAGACCCAATTCGACATTGAAGTTAAAAATATGCTTTACTTTGTCGATCAGTAGGTCATTTGCACCTCTTTTGCACATAAAGTCGAAAAAGAAATATCAAATCTAGCTTTAAATGCTTTAAAAAAAATTGTACATAAAATAGAAGAAAGGATACTACAATCTATGATCTATCTGTTATATAACAGATGTTCATTAGTGGTTCAATTTGTGACATTATGTGGGTATTAAATTCGTTTGAAAGGATCTTAACTTTACATGTATCGTAACAATACTTACTATGCATCATAGCTAAAAAAACTTGATTGAAACTCTTAAAAGTTATAAACCAACACAGTTTAACCACAAACACAAATGATTATATATTCAACAAACCATCCCTTTTATTTTTTATAATTGCATATCACTTCAACATGATCACAGAGATGTTTTAAGTTAAAACATACAAAAGAAAATCAAAATCTAAACTGATTACAAAGAGAAACCTTAACAGGCACTAAACACCTTTTTCTCACACGAGAGAAAAAAAAAAAAAAAAAAAAGATTTAAAAAAAAATAAAAATAAAAAAAATTGTATAGCCCAAGGCCCAAGCTGAAAAGTCTTATCCAATTTGCACTTCCGTTCCGGTCCTCCAACTTTAGATGCGGTACTGTTAGGTACTAATCTTCCAAAACTTGTTCAATCTTCACCATTCATCAGATTGAGACCTGCTAAGCACAAAACACAATACAAAACAAATTTCCAAATGCACAATCCATTAGCATATTAATTTCAATATCCCCACTTAAGTTAAGCCTGGAACATATTCTTTAATTTAAGCATATCACAAAACTTTTTGTGTTCAACCACACTTAAACCCTTAGTAAACAGATGTGCCACATTTTTCTATGGTTTAACCTTCACATTTTTAAACCCTTTTACCCAAAAAAACCTTCACACTTTTAATGACACCATCATTTATTTTACCTCTGAGGAAAAACAATTCTATCTAAAAGTATTTAGTTCTCTCATAAAAGACAGGATTATTAGCAATTTGTATTGCACTGCTATTATCACAAACTCATTTCTACATGTATAGAAACTTGCACTTTTAGGTATGCATACACTTTCAGAATCCACATTACTTTACAAGTCACCACACGCAGCTCTAGATTCTGCTTTAGCAGAAGACCTAGCTATAGCCTATTGCTTATTTACTTTTTTAGGAAACCACATTGTCCCAAGAATAGATGATCGGCATACCTTGTTACTGGCTTTCTTGTTACGGAGTATTTTACATTTAGCCCAATCAGAATCAACAAAAATTTTCAAGTTGAATATATCACTTTTACTAAAAGTTATCCCATTACCTACGGATTTCTTTAAGTACCTTAATACTCTAAAACCTAGTTTTAAATAGCACACATCTGGTCTAGTCAAAGTTAAGTAAACTAACTTTCCTACTAACTTTTGATAATTGTTTATGCCAATCAACAAACTGTCTTTTTAAATTTTACCCGACTTATTCTTGCTTGAAGTATTAATGGATTCAATTGGAGTATCAGATGATTTACAAGCAAGCAAACTACACTCAGCAAGCAATTCTAAACAATATGTTCATTGAGTTAGGCAAATACCAGTTTCATTTTCAACTTCTATCCCCAAAATATATCTCAATTTTCCTAAATCTTTAAGAAATTTAGAACTTACTTCTATCTCAGATATGTTATTACCAGTAATAACAATATCATCAACATATAACAACGATACAACAAAAACGTCATCTTTTGATTGAGTAACCAACGAAAAATCTTTTTTCTTTCTGCACAAAACCAAATTCTTTGAAAAATGTTAATTTTTCATTCCATTTTCTTGATGCTTGTTTTAAACCATACAAAGACTTAGTCAACTTACAAACTCTAATATCATTCTTATCAAAATAACCCTCAGGTGACCCCATACATACATCTTCTACCAAATTACCATACAATAAGGCATTATTAATATCAAGTCGAAATATTGGCCATTTGTAATGCATCTGACATAACAATTTTCAAAACTGGTGTTTCTTCATACTATACACGTTCCTTTTTATTATATCATTTGGCAAAGAGTCACATTAAACCTTTCTATACTTTCATCAACCTTATATTTAACTTTATAGACCCACTTACAACCTATAGGCTTTCTGCCAGTAGTCAGATAAGGTACTTCCTATGTTTTGTTCCCACGATTCGGGTCGTATTCTATGGTTACGATTCTACCATATATGTCTTTAATGCTTCTATTTCTAGATTCATTGCCTTTACCTACCTATTTTAAATCATAGCCACCCTCACTGCACTTTTTACATCAATTTCCCCATCTTTATTACATACTTTCCTGTGAAGCATCGTGGATGAAGTCATTAGTTTATAAAGAAGATGCTTCAACTACGATTGTTTCTACATTAATGCTAATTAAAGAAGAGGCCATAAATGCAAAAGTGCGGTATCATACATGGGTTCATGTGTCCCTGCAAAAAATTTTAGCGTTTTAATACACGTACCCTTTTTATCCAACTTTTTTATGTAAGCACATATATAACATGTTTGATTTTGGTGTTGTGTTCCTCAACCGAGGTTTTCCAACTTTTCAATGTGTTACACCCAAAATCAAATTTTAAGTATTAAATAATAAAAATGCCATTGGAATAGTTTGACTAAGACTTTTATGAGTTAGGAGACTCGGTATAATAGGTTAGTCAACGGATGTTAAGTTGAAGTCAACCCAATAGTCAAACTAATAGTCAAAGTATTTGTAATATGGTCATAAAAAGTATGATGTGTCATAAATATGTAGGAATAGAACTTTAGGGACTAAAGATGTTAAATGGTTAAAGTATATGTAATATGTTTACAAGATTTATGTGGCCAAATTAGAAGAAAATGTAGTTGAGGGATCATTGATGCCAATTAGCCAAACTTGACTAATTATCTAGATAACTATCTAGATATTCTCATGGCTTCTAAAAATTTCTAGTAAATTGTGGGTGTTTTGTATGTGACGTGATGTACCAAGGAGGAGTGAAAACATGGCGATTTTAATGATCATTATTGGTGGTGATTAGTGCTCCAAAACCAGAGATAAGCCTTAAATAAGTTCTTATACAAGCAAGTAATCTCTATCTTAAGTTAATTGATGAATATTGAATTTATGGAGTAATTGGGGATTTCATCATATGATCAAGATGATCATATGATGATTAAGGATAGAAATTGGGTGAGTTGCGGGTTGTATAAACCCTTGTTATTATTATAGCTTTAAAGTATTAATAGATATTGTGAGGAAAATGGTTTAGGAAGCAAGGAAGAAGATGATGATGTTCTTGGTTTAATTAGCCATGGAAGCGAAGGTAAGTAATTAGGATGTAGCAGGTGTTTTATATGTTCTATTATATTATATGTTATAACTGAAGGCTAATGGCTTAAGGATCCTTGTTAGAAGTATAGAAGCACTTGAGACTTGATTTAACTGGATTATGTTGTCAAGTTATTTGTTAGTCTATGTTAAAGATTAACCAAGGTATGTGATGAATTATTATATGTTGTAACTCGTCATGCTAGGATGTTTATTGTTATAGTCTTATTTATGCAAGGATTGGATGGTTATAGTATTAAGTAGCAGGAGCATGTGATGATAGCTACGAGACCAAATATGGATGATTATGATGCTAATGTGATGATGCATATGATTATATGGTGTATGCTAATTACTTACTAAGCGAAAGCTTACGTTGTAGTGTTTTAATGTTTGGTAGGTTCTTATGGAAGTACCATGGCTTGGAATAAGGCTTAAGGATTTGGAAGTGCGGATATTAGAAAGTTATAATGTATTTAGTAGCTTAGTAATAGTATATCAAGCTCGAAGTTAAAGTTGTTCCCCAAGAGTCTTAAATGGGTTAAATGTTTGTAATGTCAAGTCTTTGTAATGGTTTAAGAGTCATTTTACAGGTCCTAAAGTATGTTAAAAAGTTATGTTTAAGTTGTGTATGCAAACGGGTCAAAATTGGTGTTTGGCACAACACCCGTCACTTTGTAAAGTATGTTTCCGCGAGTCATTGAGACCATGTGTATACATTGTTATGTGTTTTATATTGTGTTAATAAATTCTAGAAGTTTTGATGTTATGTCATGTTATAGAGGTCGTTTTTCAAAAAATGGGTCAAAAGTGAACAAAAGGGTTATGCAGAAATAGGGGTGTTTGAGATAAGGTCCATTTTATACCATTTTGGATTAAACGGGTCAAGAATTTTGGGAAACAATATATTTGGTATATTTTCAGTTTAACGTCGATTACATGTGTTTAAATATAGTTCTAAAGTGTTGATTTAATGTTTAAAGATGTTACGGGTCATTTTGAGAAAATAGTGCACAAGAGGGGTTCTTTAGTGCACAAGAGGGTAATAGTGCAAAAGAGGGGTCCTTAGTGCACAAGAGATTAGTAGTGCACATTAAGGGGTCCTTAGTGCATAAGAGGGTTCCTTAGTGCACAAGAGAGGTTTTGCAGTTTTTGGTCGTTTTCTTTATTTTGTAAAAAATCAACCGTGGCTCGTTGGAAGTCGTGCCACCCGTAGTTTTAGAGGTAATTGAGTCTAGTTTCATTTAAAATTTGTCTTAAGGGTTGGTTTCTATCAGATTGTTGTCAGTTCATAAAAGAGTAACAGGAGGTTAGTTTCGGGTCCTGTCATTTCCGCGAAAAGTTTTAGATTTTTTGTCAAATCGGGCACGGGGCGTAACACAATGCAAGCAATCAATCATCTCTTTCATTAACTCTAATATGCGTGAACTACGATTACATGAATCATATAAGTTGATCTATATGTTATTATATAATGTAATGTAATAACTTGTAATGTAATATTTATTGAGTTAATGGAATGTATTTTTTATGGTAATGTATATTTAATGAAATCTAAGTAAACACAATTTTCTCCATATTGTTTTCACAACCACAATAGTTTAGATATTTATTTTATTTTAATTTGCAAAAGTAGTAAACTTGGGTTAGTTGAGTAACAACTAATTCCGCCTTTCTTCCAAAATCGAGATTTTAATTGCTTTCTAAAAAATATAAAAACACAAAAAGAATCTTCCTTCCACCCTTAGACCTATTAGATTAGCTATTCTATCCTAACGAACACTATTCCTTGTGAGAGAACGATCAATCCCCCGTACTTACCAATATCCTATACTACATCGGTCAGGTACACTGCCTGGTGGGGTTGTAAGCCTCTTGAGATCCCTCGAGAGGTAAAACCTGTTGTAAGGTCACAAAACCACGCATCAGTACCCTTGGTAAAGAACTCGACATCTAGCTTAGTGTCGGTAAAATTGTAAGCGACGTGTAAGGTTTTCTCCGCTTGATAAAGGAGCTTATTGACTAGTGAAAGAAACTCTCGAGTTGGATACTCGGGGCGTGGACGTAGGGCAAGGAAAAGAGAGTTCCTTGTAGCCGAACCATGATAAACAATCGTGTCATGGTTTGATCGTTTCTTTCTTTATACTTGCATATTGTGTATTGTCTTTGTGTTCATATCTTTGATTAAACGGAAAGTTTCAAAAGGTAATTAAACTAAAAACGGGTAAACTATTCAACCCCCCTTCTAGGTTTCCACAAAGGTACTTCCTATGTTTTGTTCCCACGATTCGGGGTCGTATTCTATGGTTACGATTCTACCATATATGTCTTTAATGATTCTATTTCTAGATTCATTGCCTTTACCTACCTATTTTAAACCATAACCACCCTCACTGCACTTTTTACATTAATTTCCCCATCTTTATTACATACTTTCCTGTGAAGCATCGTGGATGAATTCACTCGTTTATAAAGAAGATGCTTCAACTACGATTGTTTCTACATTAATGCTAATTAAAGAAGAGGCCATAAATGCAAAAGTGCAGTGTCATACATGGGTTCTTATGTCCCTGCAAAAAATTTTAGCTTTTTAATATACGTACCCTTTTTATCCAACTTTTTTATGTAAGCACATATATAACATGTTTGATTTTGGTGTTGTGTTCCTCAACCGAGGTTTTCCAACTTTTCAATGTGTTACACCCAAAATCGAATTTTAAGTATTAAATAATAAAAATGCCATTAGAATAGTTTGACTAAGACTTTTATGAGTCAGGAGACTCGGTATGATAGGTTAGTCAACGGATGTTAAGTTGAAGTCAACCCAATAGTCAAACTAATAGTCAAAGTATGTGTAATATGGTCATAAAAAGTATGATGTGTCATAAATATGTAGGAATAGAACTTTAGGGACTAAAGATGTTAAATGATTAAAGTATATGTAATATGTTTACAAGATTTATGTGGCCAAATTAGAAGAAAATGTAGTTGAGGGATCATTGATGCCAATTAGCCAAACTTGACTAATTATTTAGATAAGTATCTAGATATTCTCATGACTTCTAAAAATTTCTAGTCAATTGTGGGTGTTTTGTATGTGACGTGATGTACCAAGGAGGAGTGAAAACATGGCGATTTAATGATCATTATTGGTGGTGATTAGTGCTCCAAAACCAGAGATAAGCCTTAAATAAGTTCTTATACAAGCAAGTAATCTCTATCTTAAGTTAATTGATGAATATTGAATTTATGGAGTAATTGGGGATTTCATCATATGATCATATGATGATTAAGGATAGAAATTGGGTGAGTTGCGGGTTGTATAAACCCTTGTTATTATTATAGCTTTAAAGTATTAATAGATATTGTGAGGAAAATGGTTTAGGAAGCAAGGAAGAAGATGATGATGTTCTTGGTTTAATTAGCCATGGAAGCGAAGGTAAGTAATTAGGATGTAGCAGGTGTTTTATATGTTCTATTATATTATATGTTATAACTGAAGGCTAATGGCTTAAGATCCTTGTTAGAAGTATAGAAGCACTTGAGACTTGATTTAACTGGATTATGTTGTCAAGTTATTTGTTAGTCTATGTTAAAGATTAACCAAGGTATGTGATGAATTATTATATGTTGTAACTCGTCATTCTATGATGTTTATTGTTATAGTCAAGTTATTTGTTAGCAAGAGCATGTGATGATAGCTATGAGACCAAATATGGATGATTATGATGCTAATGTGATGATGTATATGATTATATGTTGTATGCTAATTACTTACTAAGCGAAAGCTTGCGTTGTAGTGTTTTAATGTTTGGTAGGTTCTTATGGAAGTACTATGGCTTGGAATAAGGCTTAAAGATTTGGAAGTGCGGATATTAGAAAGTTATAATGTATTTAGTAGCTTAGTAATAGTATATCAAGCTTGAAGTTAAAGTTGTTCCCCAAGAGTCTTAAATGGGTTAAATGTTTGTAATGTCAAGTCTTTGTAATGGTTTAAGAGTCATTTTACAGGTCCTAAAGTATGTTAAAAGTTATGTTTAAGTTGTGATGCAAACGGGTCAAAATTGGTGTTTGGCACAACACCCGTCACTTTGTAAAGTATGTTTCCGCGAGTCATTGAGACCATGTTTATATATTGTTATGTGTTTTATATTGTGTTAATAAATTCTAGAAGTTTTGATGTTATGTCATGTTATAGAGGACGTTTTTCAAAAAATGGGTCAAAAGTGAACAAAAGGGTTATACAGAAATAGGGGTATTTGGGATAAGGTCCATTTTATACCATTTTTGATTAAACGGATCAAGAATTTTGGGAAACAATATATGTAACATCCGTTTCCCGGATACAAATAGGCCCCACCCTAGATGAAATTGACTAGGGTTTAACGTGATTGGCTAGTCAACGAATGTTACGTTATGGTCAAACCCGATAGTCAAAGTGATAGTCAAGAGGGTGTTATATAATTATAGAAATATTATGTGGCACAAATAGTAATGGAATAGACTTCAATGGCTTAAGTTGTCATGTATGGAAGTGTTATATTATGTAGTGTGGCAAAAGTATAAGATAAGAGACTTAAGGGACCAATTGTGCCATAGGGCCAAACTTGTGCAAGATAAATATCTTACCTATCCACAAGTTCTAGACATTTCCATCATTTTCTTGTGTGTTCTATGAGGTCCGGTTTTAGAGAGGAGAAAAAGGAGGGAAAGAATTAGTCTTGATAGTTTAGGAAGAAGATAATGAAGATCTTATGCTTATGGTCCTTCCTAGTAAAGATCACCACAAGTAAGTAACCCTAATCTTGAGTTAATAATATTTATAAGGTTAAGGTTTTTGGGTAAGTGAGGATTCATCGTATGATCAAAGTATGATCATATGATGATGAAGAAAGATGTGTAAGCTTATAATGGGTTATATAAACCCTTGTTAATGATGTTGACTAATGTATCAATAGGTTTGATGATGATGGATGATGATGATGGATGATGATGATGATGATGGTGATGATGAAAGGTAGTGATGATGATGATGTTCTTAATAGACTTATCTTGGAGCTAAGGTAAGTAAACCGGTATAATGTAAAGTTATAACGATTTCTATGCATTATGTGTTATGTGGTTTAATGTGTTAAGGTTTATGATTAGCTTGTATCATGGTGTTTATGTGGAAGTGAGTATAAGGTTAGTTAGGTGTTAGTCAAGAGTGGAATAAGGGATAAGGAAGGTTAAGGCTCTAAGTGGTTAAGGTATGTGATTATGGTTAATGTTGCTTTGGATTAATGGTTGTATAATGTGTAATGTGTGAATGAATTGTAATGATATGTTATATCTGCTTTACTTACTAAGCATTCGCGCTTATGGTTTCAGTGTCCAATGTTTTGTAGGTTTATGTGCGATGGAAATGGTAAGCTTGACCTAAGGATAAAGGTTTGCTAAGGGGGAAGATAGAAGGTTTGATATGTGTAGGAGCTAGGTAGAATACCGAGCTCATTGAAGATGGTACCGTCGTGTGTCATTTAATGGTTTGTAATGGGTAAACGAGTGTCAAAATGTGTGTCAAAGTTGGTATAATGAATTGGTGGTCATTTGGTATGCTTAAGTGAGTTTTATATGTTTATGGTAAAAGTAAAAAGGGTGTTTGGTATAAGTGTGAATATACCCATTTTGGGTTGTAAACGGGTCAAGTATTTATGGAAACGTTGTATTATGTCGTGTTAATGGTTTTGAGTAAGTTTGGAATGGTATTTATGAGTTTAAGGTCGTTTGTTGTGAAATGTGTTAAAATGGGTATAATATACGTCTATTTGTAAAGTACTATTCCGAAGTGTCAATTGGATGATGTTATTGAATGGAAATGTTATTTATAATGTATTAACGAAATCTAGAAAGTTTCATTAATTTTCGAGTATTGGAAGTATGGTTTTCGGAAAGTGTGTTAAGTATTGTTTATATAAAATTTTCTACAGTGGTTATATGGCCATATGAATATTTTAGCATATGGCCATATGGTTGTCATAGAAATTTAGTAAAGGGGCATATGGTAAACATATGGTCATATCAAATTTCAGCATATGGCCATATGCTTCTGTCCAAGTATAAATGAGATATTTTCTAGTTTTTATCAAATTTATAAGTTTTGTATCTTTTGATTCGTAAGTCGTCACGGGTCGTGTCACCCGTCGTTTTAAAGATAATAAAGTCTAGTTTCATTTAAAAATGGTTCCAAGGTCTATACGTTAGCGGATTTTAGTAAATGGTCAAAGGAAAAATGGAATGCACGTTAAAGTCAAGTCGTTTCCACTCAAAAAGTTTTAAATTCCGGTCAAACCGGGCACGGGGTGTAACAAATTGGTATCAGAGCCTCGGTTTAAGTGAATTAGGTTTCCACTTTAGGTTGCCTAGACTTAAACCACTAGTAGATGCGTTGAACGTAAGTGTTAGTTATGTAGAAAAGTAATTGTTAAGTTATGAAACGGACTAAGTGATTGTTATATGAGTTTAACGCGATAAATGTTGAATGTGTTTTATGGAATTTATGTGTACGTGATGTAAGTCCACGGCGGACTCAATGTGTTTAACTGTTGAGATCACCGTACACCCCGGATAGTATCGATGAATATTATATGATTATGTGAACGTGTGTCATATTAACGATAATGGAATGTGAATAGAGATGATCAATGGTATGAATGCTTGTAGAGAGACGTGATTAGAATGACGTTATAGTAAGGAGATAAAGATGAGTAATGTAATGATATATGATCCATACGGTAATGATGACCAACATATGGTCTCATTGTATTTAGTTGCTGATGATGGACGTTAAAGTGTGGTATAGAGACGGCTTAACGGTAAGGTAAAGTACTTGAGGTTTAAGTGTGAATGTAATGTAGTGAAAAAGTGTGTTGGTAGGTAAAAGATGGAATTAAACGAAAAAGTTTAAATGCTAAAAGTTAAATGCGACAAGTTAAGAATGTAAATGAGAATGAGATGAGTATGTATGAGGTTAAGGTGTTGCCTTGAATATTATCTCGGCTAATGTGCCCCATTAGCGGTGATTATTATTATAACAGAAGTGTGGAATAATGGAACCTATTTAAAATGTGTAAGATGAATGAACGATGCTAATGAATGTGTTAATGCTTAAAATGTGAAAGAATGATAAACGGATGGTAATGAGTATGATATAATTGATAACCTATGTAGGGTTAAATATGGAAAGAGTCGGGTAAACTAATGGAGTAATGGTAAAGGTATTGGAAATGGTTAACGTGGGTTAAAGAATATAAGTTAAATTAAGAAGTGTAATTACATAGAAATGTGTAAACATGATAAGCAGGTTTCATATGCCCTATGACGTTTGCTTAAACTAAATAAAATGGATAAGATGATGTATGTGTTAAATGTTAAGAACTTGGATCCAAAGTTAAGTGTGTAAGGTTAAAGATGGTATCCTCTAGGATGGCCTAGTTAATGATGATTAATGATTAATGATCCTTCGGGATGAATGAATAATGATCCGTCGGGATAAATGGTTAATGATCCTTCGGGATAAATGTTAATGATCCTTCGGGATAAATGGTTAAAGATCCTTCAGGATGAATGTTAAAGATGGTATCCTTCGGGATGGCCGAGTGTGAAACGCTATGAAGATGGATCCAAGCTAGAAAATAGAAGAGTTAAAAAAATGAAATGTCTAAATTATGAACGATGAAGGTGAAAAGTAAAAGAATGAAAATATTAAAAGCTAAAACGTGTAATGGATAGGTACGAGTGTTATGTCGGAAGTGTATAAGTAGGATGGTTTATGGTTTCTTTATTTAAAAGGATTGGGACGCCTTTTCATTTAAATAAAGAAGTCGTGAATCACCGAACCATGAGTTTGTATTTCTTGATTTACATCATTTGGGACGCCTCTCCATGTAAATGAGGAAGTATAAATTAGTGGGCTTATGCGTTCCCGACATGACATGAGTAGGGTAAGGAGGTAGGAAACGGGAGTTTAGAAATGGATAGAGGTCATAAGCAGTTAAGATAGGCGGGATAATAGTTAGACTTTTGACTTTAGGTAAGAGTCGTTGTGTGAAGCCTAGGTTTTAGGTGTTTAAGTGTAAGTTGAAATGATTAAAGTTTTAAATGATTTAATTATTTGCAATGCGAATTAATGGTAAAGTGAAGTAATGAATGGTAACAAATGCTAATATGGGTTAACGACCCTATGAAGGTACGGGAAAAGAAGTAAAGGTAAATGAAGCGTGTAAATGCTAATGAGATAGTGGAAAGGTTACGGTAAAAGTAGAAAGTTAGTAAATGTTTTGACTCATGTAAATTAAAGATGGTGTGATTTCCTCAAGTGGCCTATAGTCCTTGACGGAAAACTTGAAATAAAGCGAGTGAAAACGTCGTGTCATAGTTAGAGGTTTGGTTAAAAGCAATAAATGGTGATATGAAATATACATCAAATGACATAATGACTTAGGTAAGAAATGAAATGTAATGAGAATAAGTAAATAATGAGATGGGATAATGGTATAATTTGTGCTAAGATGTACCTAGTGTTGTAAGATCACATAGATCATGGCAACGAAATGTTTAAAGAAAGACTAAATGTTGTAAGCAGTAAGAAAGGAAGTGGATGGAGTTAAGTTTAGTTAGTAATGGACGAGAGATTTCGGAGACGAAATCTAAATAAAGGGGATGGAATTGTAACACCCGTTTCCCGGATACAAATAGGCCCCACCCTAGATGAAATTGACTAGGGTTTAACGTGATTGGCTAGTCAACAAATGTTACGTTATGGTCAAACCCGATAGTCAAAGTGATAGTCAAGAGGGTGTTATATAATTATAGAAATATTATGTGGCACAAATAGAAATGGAATAGACTTCAATGGCTTAAGTTGTCATGTATGGAAGTGTTATATTATGTAGTGTGGCAAAAGTATAAGATAAGAGACTTAAGGGACCAATTGTAAAGTATAAGATAAGAGACTTAAGGGACCAATTGTGCCATAGGTCCAAACTTGTGCAAGATAAATATCTTACCTATCCACAAGTTCTAGATATTTCCATCATTTTCTTGTGTGTTCTATGAGGTCCGGTTTTAGAGAGGAGAAAAAGGAGGGAAAGAATTAGTCTTGATGGTTTAGAAAGAAGATAATGAAGATCTTATGCTTATGGTCCTTCCTAGTAAAGATCACCACAAGTAAGTAACCCTAATCTTGAGTTAATAATAGTTATAAGGTTAAGGTTTTTGGGTAAGTGAGGATTCATCGTATGATCAAAGTATGATCATATGACGATCAAGAAAGAAAGATGTGTAAGCTTATAATGGGTTATATAAACCCTTGTTAATGATGTTGATTAATGTATCAATAGGTTTCATGATGATGGATGATGATGATGATGATGATGATGGTGATAATGAAAGGTAGTGATGATGATGATGATGATGTTCTTAATAGACTTATCTTGGAGCTAAGGTAAGTAAACCGGTATAATGTAAAGTTATAACGATTTCTATGAATTATGTGTTATGTGGTTTAATGTGTTAAGGTTTATGATTAGCTTGTATCATGGTGTTTATGTGGAAGTGAGTATAAGGTTAGTTAGGTGTTAGTCAAGAGTGGAATAAGGGATAAGGAAGGTTAAGGCTCTAAGTGGTAAAGGTATGTGATTATGGTTAATGTTGCTTTGGATTAATGGTTCTATAATGTGTAATGTGTGAATGAATTGTGATGATATATTATATCTGCTTTACTTACTAAGCATTCACGCTTACGGTTTAAGTGTCCAATGTTTTGTAGGTTTATGTGTGATGGAAATGGTAAGCTTGAGCTAAGGATAAAGGTTTGCTAAGGCGGAAGATAGAAGGTTTGATATGTGTAGGAGCTAAGTAGAATACCGAGCTCATTCAAGATGGTACCCTCGTATGTCATTTAATGGTTTGTAATGGGTAAACGAGTGTCAAAATGTGTGTCAAAGTTGGTATAATGAATTGGTGGTCATTTGGTATGCTTAAGTGAGTTTTAAGTGTTTATGGTAAAAGTAAAAGGGGTGTTTGGTATAAGTGTGAATATACCCATTTTGGGTTGTAAACGGGTCAAGTATTTATGGAAACGTTGTATTATGTCGTGTTAATGGTTTTGAGTAAGTTTGGAATGGTATTTATGAGTTTAAGGTCGTTTGTTGTGAAATGCGTTAAAATGGGTATAATATACGTCTATTTGTAAAGTACTATTCCGAAGTGTCAATTGGGTGATGTTATTGAATGGAAATGTTATTTATAATGTTTTAACGAAATCTGAAAAGTTTCGTTAATTTTCGAGTATCGGAAGTATGGTTTTCGGAAAATGTGTTAATTATTGTTTATATAAAATTTTCTGCAGTGGTTATATGGCCATATGAATATTTTAGCATATGGCCATATGGTTGTCATAGAAATTTAGTAAAGGGGCATATGGTAAGCATATGGCCATATCAAATTTCAGCCTATAGCCATATGCTTCTGTCCAAGTATAAATGAGATATTTTCTAGTTTTTATCAAATTTTCAAATTTTGTATCTTTTGATTCGTAAGTCATCACGGGTCGTGTCACCCGTCGTTTTAAAGATAATAAAGTTTAGTTTCATTTAAAAATGGTTCCAAGGTCTATACGTTAGCAGATTTTAGTAAATGGTCAAAGGAAAAATAGAATGCACGTTAAAGTCAAGTCGTTTCCGCTCAAAAAGTTTTAAATTCCGGTCAAACCGGGCATGGGGTGTAGCAATATATTTGGTATATTTTCAGTTTAATGTCGATTACATGTGTTTAAATATAGTTCTAAACTATTGATTTAATGTTTAAAAGTGTTACGGGTCATTTTGAGAAAATAGTGCACAAGAGGGGTTCTTTAGTGCACAAGAGGGTAATAGTGCAAAAGAGGGGTCCTTAGTGCACAAGAGATTAGTAGTGCACATTAAGGGGTCCTTAGTGCATAAGAGGATTCTTTAGTGCACAAGAGAGGTTTTGCAGTTTTTGGTCGTTTTCTTTATTTTGTAAAAAATCAACCGTGGCTCGTTGGAAGTCGTGCCACCCGTAGTTTTAAAGGTAATTGAGTCTAGTTTCATTTAAAAATTGTCTTAAGGGTTGGTTTCTATTAGATTGTTGTCAGTTCATAAAAGAGTAACAGGAGGTCAGTTTCGGGTCCTGTCATTTCCGCGAAAAGTTTTAAATTTTTTGTCAAATCGGGCACGGGGCGTAACACAATGCAAGCAATCAATCATCTCTTTCATTAACTCAAAGATGCGTGAACTATGATTACATGAATCATATAAGTTGATCTATATGTTATTATATAATGTAATGTAATAACTTGTAATTTAATATTTATTGAGTTAATGGAATATATTTGTTATGGTAATGATGTTGCAATATAATTAATTGTGATGATGATAACACTTATTAAAAACAAACACTAGATAATAAAATAATACATTAATTTAAAATAAAAACACTTGAAACAAACAACATCAAAGATTTTTAGTTGTGTAATACTCAATTTCTTTTTTCTTTCTCCAACGCTCTTTGCATCCATTTTATATCATTGTGTAGTATAAAAATTCTCTTTTCAACTTTTCCTACTTTTTTCATCACGCCACATACTTCTTCTCAGCAAGACAAACTTGTCTTTTAATGGCATCCAATTCGATATCAAAAGGTTTTCTATCAGTATCTCTGAAATTGGTGAAGATTCAGAATTAGGCCTTGATGGTGAGGTCATTTGAAAAGAAGAAGCAATGTAGATTTTACTTTTAAAATTAAGGAGTTGGTATATCTACGGTGAATATGTATAAATAGGAGTGTATATACCTTTATTGTTATTCGCAATTAAATTGTAAACCTAGAAAAGAAATAAAGTTGCATTGGGTATAGCAATCTACATTTAATTGGACATTTTGTATTCATAACTGTATCTAATATTATTTACTCAAAAATCAAAATATAAACGAAACTCAACAATGATAAAAAAAAAGTTAAGACTGACTTTGGATACATTTACCAATAATATAAACACATTTGTAATTGAGTCATTCTATCAGATCTTTAGATCTATTTACTACTAAATGCTTCCTTCACTACACACTGACTATTCTATCCAATTTTTCAACATATAAACCATATTGTTCTACTCCTACCTACCTCATGGATCCATAAACGAAAAAAATGTCATCTATAGGCGTTATAAGAATTTTTTTTTCTAATACTTGAAGGTCAATGACAGAGTTTATGGACAAAATTAGGTTTCATGAATAGTATTACGAATGGATTTACTTCCATTGAACCAATTTGCAGAAATGTATTCTTCTACGAATCTTCAAAAAAGGCTCCCATTTGCTATGGATATTCACGTAGCTATATATTCTTTAGACCTTAAAGTGGAGGAGTATATGGGTTGATCATATTTACTGCAAAAGATTCACAAGTTACTTCATTCCCGTGTTCTCAGCCTTATTTGATGAAAAATATCAAACAACGTAGCGAATAGAAATTGTGGGGCTAATGTCAAGCCTGTGTTATTTCTTACATGATAGGGTAACACATATTTGACAACAACTTTGCTACTTTTCTTCGCATCTTACGATAGATGACTTCTTTCTGGAAAAACAAAGACATGGAAAATATGAAGTATGTTTCATGCTTAGCATAGTAGCATTTTGTTTTCTCTCTTATTTAGCTACGAAGAGGAAGAAAGCATTGAAACACAACAATGAAATACACCATGAAAACTTTAGATTCTACAGCAATTTTAACACCAGTCAATAAAGCACAACACGAGAAATGAAACATAACACCGAAGTCTCTAAAGCACGGCACAAAAGTAGCCAACGTCTATGATTCTTGGATATTTCGTTGTATTTCTTCAAAAGTGATTGCTGTAAAATTCAATATAATATAACTATGTTTTTGTTACGATTTTCATTGCCAATTTCAATATATATACGTTGCGTTTTACATAGTCTGTAAAACTTTAATTGTTACAACGACATAAATCTATTATAGGAAAATTATCACACGATATAGATTTATCATGGGGAAATGGATGAAGCAAACTAGATATGTAGAGAACCATGAAGATGTAAGGTCATTAATAAGTATTTCGAACATGTAGTGCTCAATTATTTTTTATTTCAAAGTCCCGTCTTGTTCTCACTAGATGAATCATGTTGGACTTAAACGCAACATACTTTTGATTATTGCGAGAAAATCTATAGATTAACCATAGTGCATTGATGAACTTTGAGTTTGTAAGCTCTTGTAGTGACCAAGGCTTGCTTTAAAAGATTTTTCAATAACTGTCGGTTTAACATTTAAGATGAGTCTTTTAGTAGATTTTTATTGGGTTAATACGGAACATAGATTTTTCCGGTCACCGTAAACAGGGAAAATGAAACCGTAATACCTCGCAATTCGATTGAAATTGTGTCGTAGCGAACCAGCTGATCTGTCATATGTGTACGTCATACACATTGAATTCGTGTTGGGTTTGCAATACGATCGTAGTTGACGCACTTGTTGCGCTTTGAAACAATCTTATAGATTGAAAAATGCTAGATTTAATAACTTAGGCTAGCTGGTGAAGCTACAAACTTAACTCCAGTTAGACGACATACATTCAACAGACAAAACAAACGTATTCAATATATTAAAATAAAGAGTAAATTACATGGATGGTCCCTGTGGTTTGTCCAAAATAACAACTTTCGTCCCTCGAAGTTTAAAGTTGCACTGGTAGTCCCTAAGTTGGTAAACAAATAACACCACCAGTAACTGGTGTTAAGTAGTTCCGTTATAATTTACACGTTAGCCCCTTTAGTTAAATATCGTTGCATCGTTTATCCTTAATAATAACGAATATTTATAATTTAAAGTTTCCATACATTTTTATCCAATTTTACACGTTTTCGTCCGTTTTCATACGTTTTTATCCGTTTTCGTCCGTTTTTATAAGTTTTTGATCGTTTTTATACATTTGCGTTCGTTTTTCTTATGTTTTCGCCCGTTTTCTTACATTTTTATACGTTTTATCCGTTTTCGTCCGTTTTTCTTACGTTTTTATCCGTTTTCATCTGTTTTTATATGTTTTCATACATTTTCTTCCGTTTTTACACGTGTTCGGTCGTTTTTCTTAAGTTGTCATACGTTTTTATCAATTTTTATACATTTTCGTACTTTTTCTTCTGTTTTCCTTAAGTTGTCATACGTTCTTATTCGTTTTTATACGTTTTCTTACGTTTTTATCCATTTTCATACGTTTTTGAGCATTTTTATACGTTTTCTTCCGTTTTTCTTAAGTTGTCAAACGTTTTTATCCGTTTTCGTCCATATATATACGTCTTTGACCGTTTTTATATGTTTTCATCCGCTTATCTTACACTTTCATCCATATTCATACGTTTCCATACATTTTTATACATTTTTGCCCGTTTTCTTAAATTTTTGTTCGTTTTCTTACATATTCATATGTTTTTATACGTTTTCATACGTTTTTATCCGGGATGAACATGTCTAAAAATGGATAAAAACGTAAGAAGACCTATAAAACGGACAAAAACGTATAAAAGGGTGAAGACGTATAAAAACGGATAAAAACGTAAAAAATAATAGATGAAAACGTATAAAAACGGACGAAAACATATAAAAACAGACCAAAACGGATAAAAAAGTATAAAAACGGACGAGAACGGATAAAACGTATGAAAATGTAACAAAACGGGTGAAAACGTATAAAAACGGATGAAAACGCAAGAAAAACGGATAAAACGTATGAAAATGTAAAAAAAACAGGTGAAAACGTATAACAACGGATGAAAACGTAAGAAAAATGGACGAAAACGTATAAAAACGGTTAAAAACGTATAAAAATGGAAGAAAACGGATAAAAACGTAAGAACACGTATAAAAACAGACTGAAACATATAAAAACGGATGATAACTTAAGAAAAACGGACGAAAACATATAAAAACGGATAAAAACGTATGAAAATGGATGAATACATGTAAAGACGGACAAAAACGGATAAAAACGTAAGGAAAACGGATAAAACGTATAGAAACGTAAGAAAAACGGAGGAAAACGTATAAAAACGGTAAAAAAACGTATAGAAATGGACGAAAACGTACAAAAACGGACGAAAACGTATAAAAACAGATAAAAACATATGGAAACTTTAAATTATAAACAACCGTTATTATTAAGGATAAACGATGCAATGATATTTAACCAAAGGGGCTAACGTGTAAATTATAACGGAACTACTTAACACCAGTTAAACTAAAGGACCGGTGGTGTTATTTGTTTACCAACTTAGGGACTACCAGTGCAACTTTAAACTTCGAGGGACGAAAGTTGTTATTTTAAACAAACCACAGGGACCATCCATGTAATTTACTCTAAAATAAACAATGCGAGGGATAATCTTTTCATTTAGAAGGGAAAAAAAATCTTAATTTTACTAATATGTTACTCCCTCCGTCTTAAAATTATTGTCCTCGTTTGACTTTTTAAGTCTTTCTTTTCTAACTTTGACCTTAAGTATTTTTGCTAATATCATTTGCAATGAAGTTAGATACTGGTTACCATTGGTGCCAGGTTCGAGGCTGAGCAAGCACCCAGTTTTCTCCCGATTGTTACCCCAGCAAGGAAACTTGTGTGGAGGCAGAGGGTTTCTGGGATGAAAGCGTTAAGTCCCCACTTGGCCAGCGTGGGCCCGGTTAAGACAACATAGCCTGGCTATGTGGTGGACGAGGCCTGCCGGTGAGGCGGGTGCGACTTCGACCAAAAAATACTTGTAAGATGTTCGCCTTTCTAAAAAAAAAAAATAAATAAAATAAAATATCATGTTGAAAATTATATCAATAAAAATACATTTAAAACTGAATCCATTCATATATTTTGTATCAAGTATTATATAATACAAATAAAAATATTGAAGGTTAAAGTTGAAAAATAAATATTTAAAAAATCAAATGAGGACAATAATTTTGAGACGGACAGGGGTAAAAAGTTGAGTAAAGTGAAAAATAAGTGTCATAGTGAGTGTTTTGTAAATTTCCAAATATAAATAGTTGTAATCTATGCAATTAACCTTTTTAAAAGCAAATAAACTGACGTCATTACGGAGAACACGTGTTAATGGGTGGTAGATGATCTTTATCCTATGTATTTCCATTAAATTCCTTTATGTTGGTGTTTGACTTAATGTTGCAAATGGTTAGTGCCTATCCCCTTGTATGTTTGACTTTCGTTTTCTTGATGACTCATGTACTTTGCAATCTCTTAAGTGGAGTGTTTAGTTGGCTTGACCTTCTTAATGGATTAGTATGCTTATAATAGGGTAAAATGCAAAAATGGTCTCTAAATTATTACGGAATCGCAAATATGGGACCGAGACAAAAATGCACGTAAAAAACCACTAACGTTACGCAAAAGTGCAAAAAAGTCACCGAGTCGGTAAAAGGCAATCAATTCTAGTTAAGTGCTAGTCATCGAGGGTAGTATTGTCATTTCATTGCTTTGGACTAAATTTGCAATTTAATTTTTATCTTTTATTTCACACCCACCACCACCACTCTCTACCACCACACAACCAACACCACCACCCTCTACCGCCGCCACTACCACCACCCTTTGCCACCACACAACCAACACCATCACCACCCTCTAGCACCACAACCACACAACCACCCTTTACCCTTCATCTTCATCTTCTCCGGTGACCAAACCCAGATTCCGGTGATGTTTGCATAAACTGAACAATACCATGATAAGTGTTTAAAACTTCATTTAATATGTTCCATTCATACTATGGTGATCCAGCCACAAGTGCACGAGCATAAGCCATGGCTGGTTCTTTCCGAAGCATTGCTTTTCGTGTCTCCAATAACCGCTGAAGTTGAATCCTGATCATATACAATTTACAAAAAGTCAACCTTAGTTATATCGACATTACAAAATCTTGATAAAATAAAACATAAGAAGCTCAACTTACTTGGAATTTTCTTCTTGTACATCATCACCTAGGAAGCACGGACACACCTCTAAGTATGGAGTGGCAGTGTCGGACACGTGTCCGACACGGACACGCCTCGGACACGGCTCGGACACGTGTCCGACACGCACGTGCCGTGTCCCACGTGCGGTTTGGGCCGGACACAGATTTGGACACGGATTGGACACGTATTTGGACACGGATTTGACCATGGACCATTCGTGAGAGCAAACAACGGTGGCTGGTAACTGATGTCTGTGATTTGACGGATGTTGGTGACGTCCAGTGGTTGTAATAATGCTGGCATTTAGAAGGTGGTTGTGCCCGTGGTGGTTGTAACGGTTGTTCCGGCGATAAGTGGCGGTGGTGGAAATTACTTCTTCTTTGTAAATGACAGAAGAGAGAAGGGGATAAGTAAATGATAGATCTGTTTTGACTTTTGTGGTTTCCTTTTTTATTTGTATATTTTTTTTTAATTTTTACCCTAAACTTTTAAATGCTTTAAAAATCTACCCTGCAGTTTAAATGTTTTAAATGTTTCCACTGGTTATGATTACTTTTCTCACTTTTATATATATATATATATATATATATATATATATATATATATATATATATATATATATATATAAAATCCCCGTGTCCACGCCGTGTCCGTGTCCTATATTTTTAGATTTTGCCGTATCGCCGTATCGGTGTCCGTGTCCGTGTCGGACACCGTGTCCGTGTCGGACACCGTGTCCGTGTCCGTGCAACCTAGATCATCACCAGTTTTGATCTATAACAAAAAATGTAATTTAGATACATATTTAAACATTTAATATAGCACATCACAAGTAATTTCAACAGTTGACTTCATGACTTTCGAATTATACCTTCGCCTGTTTGTTCTTCACCATCCTCAATCTGTGAAATTTCTCGTTCTAATCTTATAAACCTCTCAAGAACTTCAGGCGAGTTAATGAAGCGCACAAGCCTACAATAAAATAATTCATATATTAAAATGTAAACGGCTTTAACTAATTGTGATTGAATTATCTATTTACAGTTGTCATCATGATGAATCCCAGATGACATTTTGTCACGGCTCATTTAAACATTTAATTAGTAGTTAAACGCTATTATGAAACAAGGTGTACTAGTAAAACTTTTGTAAATGATGCAAGCTTATCACTAGAAAAAGCTTATCAAAGGGAATCTAGTAGGAATAGGATAGTACTTTGCTTTTCAATTAGGCAATCAATTGAAAAAGCTTCAATAATAAAAGCATGCCTTGTTGTCAAAGACTATTGGGGCTCATGGACCACCTTATTTCTATTTATATCCACTGAAACCGTGGAACATTGGCATATGGATCACCATAGTATGAATGAAACATATTAAATGAAGTTTTAAACGCTTATCATGGTATTGTTCAGTTTATGCAAAGATCACCGGAATCTGGGTTTGATCACCGGAGAAGATGAAGATGAAGGGTAAAGGGTGGTTGTGTGGTTGTGGTGCTAGAGGGTGGTGATGGTGTTGGTTGTGTGGTGGTGTGGTGGCGGTAGAGGGTGGTGGTCAGTGACGGAGCCAGAATTTTTATTTAAAGGGGGCAATATGCGACCGGGTACAAGAGTTATTTTAGATAATAATTCCTAAAATGGATCGGGTCGGGTTTTGTTAAATTCGAAATCCACATTTTCTAGACAAGTAACACTAACAAGGTGTAGTGTTTCCGAATGAAACCCAAGGAAGGAAAATTTGATACCAAATATTTTTACATTATAATCATAAATTTATCTTCTTTTACTTTAAACTTTTGAACCATTTCTTTTAATTTATTGAACCCTTTACATAAAAAAACCTTCTTCTCCTTCTTCCATAACCCACTCCACTCTATCATCTTATCCATTCAATCCTACTTACCCACCATATCTATTTCTTATTCTTCCACAGTTCCACTCCATAACCAAAAACAAGAAATATAAGAACTTTAAGGATTGGTTTGTTGATATTTACTTTTCCCGTTGAGGGCAAACAACTTTATATGGTGAGGGCACTTTAAAATTTGTCACCCAACTTAACATTTTTTCCATTGATTTAGTCCTTGTCGTGAAACTTTATTGGGGGCCTTTCCCCCCACTCCACAATACATGGCTTCGCCTCTGGTGGTGGTGTTGGTTGTGTGGTGGTAGAGAGTGGTGGTGGTGGTGGGTGTGAAATAAAAGATAAAAATTAAATTGCAAATTTAGTCCAAAGCAATGAAATGACAATACTACCCTCGATGACAAGGCACTTAACGAGAAAACTAACGGAAAATGGCTCTCGTCGGCTTTTTTGCACTTTTGCGTAACGTTAGTGGTTTTTTTACGTGCCTTTTTGTCTCGGTCCCATATTTCCGATTTCATGTATTTTAGGGACCATTTTTGAATTTTACCCCTTATAATAATTGTGGGGTGTATACTTAATTGAGTCAAGAAATTGAATTATGTAGCAGGTATACTATAAACACTATTTTCAAAATGTCTCGACATTTTTCAATCAAAATGAATATTTAGATTTTTGTTATCCTTATTGTAGAATATATGTTCGAAAAGTAATCAAAATGACTAAATTAGAGTTTTGTTTTTCTATAACTAGTTTTTAACCCCGTGTATATACGAGTTTGTTAAATAAAATGTTTTATAAAATTATAATATTTTATACTTATATAGTTATAATATCAGTACACGTGTGGGTTATTACATAATTTTTCATTATTTATTAATATCTTAATATTTTGTATATATTTTTGTTTGACAAATTATTTGGCTTTTTTTAAACTGGTATGATGTTGAGTTTAATGTTATTTAAATTTAACTATTAATATCATGTTCTAGACATTATGCGTGTTTAATAGTACGTGATGACCATTGAATAAATGTTTTCGGGTATCTTTATTTATATTTTAAAAAAGAATTACATGTTTCGTTGGTATATGTACAATCTCGTGTATTTATTTCATCTCACAAGAATATATGGGGTCGTGACTTCATTTTAATATGTAAATTCCTGTTAATAATAATTTTATTCGTATTTAACATTTAAATCTGTGTACGTGTCGATTAAACGTATAAAGAGGAATAACATAAGTCGTTGTTGAACGCCAGTAGTAAAAAAAGTACTTTTGCGGATCTTCTTATTTAATCTCATAAAAAGGAATAACATGATTCGTTCGTATATGTACAATCTTGTGTATTTATATACATATCGGAATAACTCGTGCTTTCATTTTGATATTTATAATTTCATGCATATATATTAATTTAATATATACTGATAATAATATTTATTAATAATGTGTTTTTTTAAATATAAAATATATGAGTTTTTTATTTTCTTTTTTAGTTTTTATTTATTTATAAAATTATTAAAAAACATGAAAACTAATAGGTTTATTTAAGTCCTTATAATCTATTAATAAGTTTTGTTTATTAATTACCTTTTATTTTTTAGTTGTTTTATAAAATTCACACATGTATTTTATAGATGTTTATTATCGTTTGATGAAATTAAGTAGCTTGACAAAACTAAAGTTTTTTTTTTTTTTTTTTTNTGACCATTGAATAAATGTTTTCGGGTATCTTTATTTATATTTTAAAAAAGAATTACATGTTTCGTTGGTATATGTACAATCTCGTGTATTTATTTCATCTCACAAGAATATATGGGGTCGTGACTTCATTTTAATATGTAAATTCCTGTTAATAATAATTTTATTCGTATTTAACATTTAAATCTGTGTACGTGTCGATTAAACGTATAAAGAGGAATAACATAAGTCGTTGTTGAACGCCAGTAGTAAAAAAAGTACTTTTGCGGATCTTCTTATTTAATCTCATAAAAAGGAATAACATGATTCGTTCGTATATGTACAATCTTGTGTATTTATATACATATCGGAATAACTCGTGCTTTCATTTTGATATTTATAATTTCATGCATATATATTAATTTAATATATACTGATAATAATATTTATTAATAATGTGTTTTTTTAAATATAAAATATATGAGTTTTTTATTTTCTTTTTTAGTTTTTATTTATTTATAAAATTATTAAAAAACATGAAAACTAATAGGTTTATTTAAGTCCTTATAATCTATTAATAAGTTTTGTTTATTAATTACCTTTTATTTTTTAGTTGTTTTATAAAATTCACACATGTATTTTATAGATGTTTATTATCGTTTGATGAAATTAAGTAGCTTGACAAAACTAAAGTTTTTTTTTTTTTTTTTTTGACTAATAAAAAAAAAACTCGATTTCAAAATTAAACACTGCGATGGTAGTGTTTGATAATGACTTAAAAAGTCTTAATTCATAAATTGGTAAATTTATTAACTCATTAATTTAATGTTTAATTGGTACTTAAAATATATAGATGACTTTATAGAAAAAGACATGGGTGTGAGGGTCTCCCAAGTCCATCACTTTTATTACACTTTTACATATTTACCCTCTCACTACTTTTATTCAATTTTTTTATTCAATACCTATTTCATATAAAAGGGTATAACGGTCATTTTTTCTAACTCAAACACTTTATTTAGCACACGAAACAAACAATCATTTATTCATCTATAAACAGACGGAATATATCCAGATAGTCACTTTAATTTCACAGGACTTAATACAACAAGTGAACAAACACGCCGATCAATATAAAAATCAAGTTTTCTATTTGAGCTTTGCTACAACCTCCTATTAAATCTTCCTACAAATCCTCTTACACACACAACAATATTAAATAGTTTTTTTTCACTCATTCTCTCTTTCTATCTAAACCGTCAGTTCTGCTACTTGGCAGGATCTTATGAGCAGACAATTTTGTAGGAATATTTAGTAGGAGGCTTTGGCTTTTTTGTTTCCATTTTATATCTTAAGACGAGATGAGTTTTTCTCAGTGAGTTTGATCCTTCTAACATGATTGGATTGTGAATCAACACGTGTGATTAGCAAAAGATGCGAATGTGGCGTGTCAAATACACACAAAGGAGACCACAGAATACAATAGTGGTCCATAAGTTCTTGAAGTCAAGAAACATGTGCTTTGATATTATTTTACTACACTAGTGACTAGTAGTGTGACAAATAGACAAATTTACATTATTACAAGAATTTAATACGTAGTAATAGCTTGTAGGTTTAACTTTTATAGATTATTTTGTAGTTAATTGTGTTTGGTAGTTTATGCATGTTGTGTATCTTTTGTTCTAAGGCTGGGCACAATAAGGTTAACGACCGAGTCGGTCGTCCTCAGTCGATTCGGTCGGCCTTGTTGTGGCTAGTCGGTCGCGACCCACAAAAAGGCATAAAAGGCACTCATTNTCTCATTTCAAAAATTCTATATATTTTCTCACACCATGAATTCTTTCGAGATATTTTTTGCCGATTCGGATGATGAAAATGAAGTTAGTAACGAGTTTTTGATGTTTGCGGAAGATTGTTGGGAGGCTTATCAAGCGTCACAACCTAAGGAAACACGAAACCGTGTTGATAGGGATCGTGTGGGTGCTCATGACCGTTTAGTTGCTGCTTATTTCTGCGCTAACCCAACATACGGCGATGAACATTTCCATGATCGTTTCCGAATGAGCCGCAGACTATTCACACGAATTGTACGAGAGGTAACCGATCATTCACCTTATTTCCAACAAACACCTAATTGTGCGGGCGAACTTGGTATTTCTCCTTTGATAAAAGTTACTTCCTCAATTCGTCAATTGGCATACGGAGTCAATCCTGATATGCTTGACGAATATGTGCAAATGGGTGCGACAACAGTTCGTGCGTGTCTCTATAAATTTTGTGAGGCCATCATGGAGTTATATGGTCCATAGTATTTGCGAAAACAGACGGTTACTGACGTTGACAGACTCTATGAGCATCACCATCGAGTTCATGGGTTTCCGGGGCTGATAGGAAGCATTGATTGTACAGATTGGCTATGGGAGAATTGCCCACATGCTTTAAAAGCTCAATATTGTAGGGGTGATCACGGGAAAACTCCTTTCATTTTATTGGAAGCGATCGCCTCTCAAGATTATGGATTTGGCATGCGTTCTTTGGTGTCTCCGGGATGAATAATGACGTAAATGTTTTACGTGCATCCCCTCTTTTCAATGATCTCAAAATGGGGAGAGAACCGGATGTGGAATTCGTTGCTAACAGCGTGCCTTATAAACGGGAATATTATCTTGCTGATGGGATATATCCAGAATACTCTGTTATTGTGAAGTCCATTAAACATCCAGGGACGCATGATCACAAGCGTCAATTGTATAAGAGGATGCACGAAGCAGCAAGAAAAGATGTGGAACGTGCTTTTGGTGTACTAAAGAAGAAGTGACTAATGATTAAACATCCGGCTAAAGGGGTTGACAAAGAGCGTCTTGGACATATTATGTACACATGCATCATATTACATAATATGATTATTCAAGACGAAGGGCGGGCGATTTCTCCCGAATTCTTTACAGCGGAGCAGCACCGTTCTTATGATCCCTTAAGTACGCATGCGGAATCATTGGAAATTACTAGGGAGATATGCAATAGAACAACTCATCTTAGCCTCAAAGCCGATTTGGTGGAAAACATTTGGCAGCATCATAATAATGAAAACTAGTTTAGTCGTTTTATCGTAATGTTTTTAATGTTATTTGAATTCTATTGTAATGTTTTTATTTTATTTGAATTAATATGTAACGTTTTAATTATGAATGAAATTTTAGTTTGTGTTAAAAATGTTTTTAGTTAAAAAAAAATGAACTTGGTCGCCCTTACTGTGGCACTGAATCGCCTGCAGGTCGTTGGAGAGAGAAAGCTGACGTGGCAGAGAAAATGAGGGGGATTGACCCTCCTTATTGTGCCTAGCCTAATAGGATCATCATTTTTGTCCCGATAAGTGGTCAGTGATAGTTCTTTAATGAGTCAAACTTGATATGATAGATAAAGCTTATGATACAAATAGATTATTCAAAAAGAGTAAATTACACCGTTTGTCCTTGTGGTTTGCGTTGACTGGCGTCGTTAGTCCCTTGATCAAAAACACTGCACCGTTCGTCCTTAACGGGAAAACGTTTGGCGTCGTTAGTCCCTCCCCCACTAACGCTTGTTAAGTGTTGTTACATCTGAAGTCCCATGAGGGTATACTAGTCATTTCGCAAACCAAAAGGACGAACGGTGCAATTTTTTTTAATATGTTCGTAAGTTACGTTTTTTAATACGTTTTCGTATGTTTTCTTACGTTTTTTTTTCATTTTTTTTTGTTTTCGTCTCTTTTTTTTTTACGTTATCCTCCGTTTTTTTACGTTTTCATCCGTTTTTAAGTTTTCGTCTGTTTTTTTTAGTTCGTCTGTTTTTTTCGTTTTCGTCTGTTTTTTTACGTTTATCCGTTTTTTAGTTTTGTCCGTTTGTTCTAACGTTTTCATACGCTTTTCGTCTATTTTTTTTAGTTCTTATCCATTCTAACCGTTTTTTCGGTTTCGTCTGTAATTTTTACGTTTTCTCCGATTTTTTTACGTTTCATCCTTTTTTATCGTTTTCATCTGTATTTTACATTTTCTCATTTTTTAGGTTTTCATCCTTTTTTACGTTTTCGTCTGTTTTTTTAGTTTTTCCTCTTTTTTTTTACGTTCAATCGTTTTTCGTTTCGTCTGATTTTTTACGTTTTGTCCGTTTTTTTCGTTTAATTGTTTTATAGTTTGTTCGTTTTTTTTCTTTCATCTTTTTTTGTTTTGTACTTTTTATCGTTTCGTCGCGTTTTTTTTACTTTTTTGCCCATTCGTTACGTTTTTGTCTTTGTTCTAACGTTTCCTATCGTTTTCGGTTCATTTACATTTCTACGTTTCTTATCCACTCAACATGAACGAGAAACGTATGAAAACTATATAACAAAAGACAAAAAGTCCAAAAAAAAAAAAAAAAAAAACGAATGAGCAGAAACGGTAAAACACAACGGGAAAATAAAAAAAACAGACAAAAAAAGACATGATAAGTAAAAAAAGAACGAAAAGTAAAAAAAAACGAAAACGAAAAAAAGGACAAAAACGTAAAAGATAGCGAAAACGAAAAAAAAACTGACGAAATAAAAAAAGGAAAAAACGTAAAAAACAGACGAAAACGGAAAAAGAGGATGGAACGTAAAAACGAGAAAACATGGTAAAAAACAGAAGAAAAACGAAAAAAACGGAATTGAAACGTAAACATGAGGAAATGGTAAAAATACAGACGAAACCGGAAAAAACGGTTCAATAATGGATAAAACGTAAAAAAATGGCGAAAGGTAATACGAAAACGTATAGAACAAAGAGACAAAACGTAAAAAAAAAAGAAAAAAGAAAAAAGATAAAAAAAAAACGTAAAAAATAGACAAAACGAAAAAAAAGACGAAAACGTAAAAAAAACAAAAAACCAGACGAAAACAAAAAAAGGATGAAAACGGGTAAAAACGGAATAAAAAGTAAAAAGAGCAAAACGAAAAAATGGACAAAAACGAAAAAAAACAGACGAAAACGTATTAAAAACGGAACTTACGAACGTATTAAAAAAAAATTGCACCGTTCGTCCTTTTGCACCGTTCGTCCTTTTGGTTTGCGAAATGACTAGTATACCCTCATGGGACGTCAGGTGTAACAACACTTAACAAGCGTTAGTGGGGGAGGGACTAACGACGCCAAACGTTTGCCCGTTAAGGACGAACGGTGCAGTTTTTTTGGTCAAGGTAGTAACGACGCCAGTCAACGCAAACCACAAAGACGAACGGTGTAATTTACTCATTCAAAAATGTGTAACTAGTGTCATATTCATGGTGTTTGTCAAGTTAGATTAAACCAAAGTTAACAGAATATTTGAGCGAAAATAATCCAAAGTTATCTCACGTATGAAATGGAATTTTAAGTTTACAGAAGTCGGATATAATGGCTTCGGCTTTAGGATACAACATGTGGAAATGGAAGTGCGGTATTTCAGATTTTGTTTCTTTTAGCTGCTAATAGATATGGGAAGGTAAGTGAATTTTATGACTTGAGTCCCGCAAATGAAATTGTATCAAGTATCGTTTTTTCAAGGAATTTACTCTCGAATCAGAAGTCAAAACTGGAAGCTTTGTTCACACTCCTACATCACATTAGTATCCAACCATTTGTAGATGATATAGTAACATGGAAACCAACGGAGTCTTCAACTTACTCTACCATCATGGCGTACGAAGTGCTACAACAATCTCGGCCAAGCATACATAAATGGTTTAGATTTATAGGGACAAAGGTGTTCCTTCAAAAATCTAAGGCTTTACATGGTTAGCGTGCCACCAGTAAACAACAATCATGCAACATGTTCCTCGTGCGTTTCATCTACAGAAACAATGGAACACTTGTTGTTGCATTGCAAATGGCGTTTCTGTTTTAGGGTAGTTTGTTCAGATGGTGGAACTTGTCTTGGGTATTGCCAAGATCAATATCAGAATTTGTATACTAAAGCGAGATATGCCAACAAACATTCGCAACATATGGAAATTAGTTGGTCATTATGCCATTTGGCAAATTTGGTTAGCAAAAAACGAGGCGACGTTCAATGATAAGTTCTTTTGTTGGTTCAAAGTAGTAACCATTCTCAAACGAAAACCGTTTCAGTATGTAGTTGAGCAAAAAGTGTGTCATGCTTCACAGTATCACATTTGGATTGATCAACCTTAGGAGCTCCATTGAAATTTTTAGTTTGTTGCATCAAGTGTAGTTAAGGGGTGTTTGTTTAAGCTTATATAACATAAGCCGTGTTCGGCATATATAACATAAGCCATAATTTGGTGGCTTATTTTGATAGTTATGGGCTTATATAACATTGTTATATAAGCCCATAACTATCAAAATAAGCCACCAAATTATGGCTTATGTTATATATGCCGAACACGGCTTATGTTATATAAGCTTAAACAAACACCCCTTAACTACACTTGATGCAACAAACTAAAAATTTCAATGGAGCTCCTAAGGTTGATCAATCCAAATGTGATACTGTGAAGCATGACACACTTTTTGCTCAACTACATACTGAAACGGTTTTCGTTTGAGAATGGTTACTACTTTGAACCAACAAAAGAACTTATCATTGAACGTCGCCTCGTTTTTTGCTAACCAAATTTGCCAAATGGCATAA
>LBNU01024546.1:70768-88026 GCA_014162995.1 Artemisia annua | reverse complement strand
AAAAAAATCCGAATCCGAACATTTATAACCGAAAAAAACGAACCGGAAAAAAACCGAAAAAAACCGATTCCGAAAATTTATAACCGAAAAAAACCGTTCCGGACATTTTTAACCGAAAAAAACCGACTCCGAAAAAACCGAACCGAACCGAAACTGGTTTTTAGAAAAACTGGTTTTTTTAAAACCGGTTTTCTAAAACCCGAAAACCGGTTTTAACCGACCGATTTGCACCTCTGAATAAAGATATTTTTTGTCCACACCTTCCTATCAAACTTTTCATACATCGCTACCTACTTAGCTAGTCTTCATTTTTTTTATTTTTTTATTTTTGCAGAACCGTACGACACTTGAAATCCGACCTCCGAGTTAAATCATCCAAAAGGGCAGGCCCTGAGACTCAAACCACTAGGAGAGACCCGCGAAAAGAAACCCTTAAAACTCACGGCTTCGCACTTAGAGGAAAATCTGGATTTTCTTTGTCACTTGCGAGACTCAAACTCGGGTAAAGCCCCTCCTCAAACTTTAAAAGGAACTCAAGTGGCCAACTAAGCTAAGTCGATTGATTAGTCTTTCATTTTTATTAATATAGATTTATTTTTATGAGTACAAATCGTAGGTAAAAGTAATTTGTGTTGATATCTAAATTTTGAAAAATTCCCTCTACTCTTTACTCTTACTTGTCTCTCACCCACGTGATTTTTGACATTCAGCAAAACCAACATGTTATATGTTGTGTGAATAAAAAATAGGCACACGTATATAGCCAAACTTTTAAATTTTACTATTTCAAAATTTAATCTCTTGAATGACAAAAAAAAATTACAAATTAAAATAAATTTTGATTAACATTGAATCATATAATAATTTTCTATAAAAAAGCAAATTAAAAACTAAAGAAAAAAGTAAAGACTTTTTTTTGACTTAATTGTAAAATAAAGAAAAAAGTAAAAACTAAAGCTATATCGGATAGGCTAATAGAATTTAAAATTCAGTCAAAAACTTTTGAAAATTGGCTAATATTAAATTTTTATATAATAAAACAAAATCCAGTGGGGACTTTTCCATTTTGAAAAACTCAACTTTCCCTTATTAAGTAATATTTTAATTATAATTTTTAATTATTAAAGATAACCATTTAAAAAGTTTAATCCTATCGTTAGTTGCATCTTATCTTTATCTTTTGTGTTTATCTTCTACTTATGTAATATATCAATAAAACAAATTTATTATAATTTTTTATTATTAAAGATAATCATTTAAAAAGTTTAATCCTATCGTTAGTTGTATCTTATCTTTATCTTTTGTGTTTAATTATATTTTTTATTAAGTAATATTTTAATTATTATTTTAATTATAATTTTTTATTATTAAAGATAACCATTTAAAAAGTTTAATCCTATCGTTAGTGACATCTTATCTTTATCTTTTGTGTTTATCTTCTACTTATGTAATATATCAACAAAACAAATTTATTATAATTTTTTATTATTAAAGATAATAATTTAAAAAGTTTAATCCTATCGTTAGTTGCATCTTATCTTTATCTTTTATGTTTATCTTCTACTTATGTAGTATATCAACAAAACAAATTTAAAGATTAAATTATTTGTTTTTTAATAACTAAAAATATATCATTAAAAAAAAATTTAAAAAAAAACCGCGCGTGCGCAGGCATTATAACTAGTATTTTATATAATAAAACAAAATCCCTAGTGGGTACTTTCGTATTTCGGAAAAAAGAATATTTCCTTATTAAGTAATATTTTAATTATTATTTTTTAATTTAAAATTTTAAAAATTTGTTTTGTTGATATACTACACAAGTAGAAGATAAGTACAAAAAAATATAGATAATATGCAACTAACAACAGGATTAAATTTTTTAAATGATTATCTTTAATAATAAACAAATATAATTAAAAATCATAAATCAAACAAAACAAAGATTAAATTATTTGTTTTTTAAGAAATAAAAATATATCATTCAAAAAAAAAATTAAAACCCGCGCGTGCGCGAGTATTATAACTAGTTTAGTAATATAGAAGAATTGTAATATGTCAAAAACTCGTGTACTTTAAACTTTTGTATAAAAATAAAAAGGCAAATACCACCAAAATACACTGAACTTGACACCTTTTGTAATTCAGTGTAGTGATTTTTTTTCCTAATAAAGTAATAAACTTTTGACCGTCTGCTATTCTGTGTACCTGGTGACTAACGATCGTTTACTATTTTCACCGTTAGTCCATTATACTAACAGTATTTGCACCGTTAGTCCTTTATACTAACGACCGTTAATCCTTTAACGGAATTTCGAAATTAGAAACTTTTTTTTTCCGTTTTCATCAAGTTTCTTCAGTTTTCTTACGTTTTTCTTACGTTTTCGTCCGCTTTTATCCGTTTTCGTCCTATTTTACACGTTTTCGTCCGCACTTACACATTTTCGTCCATTTTTTTTGCACGTTTTCATACGTTTTTATCCGCTTTCCTACATTTTTATCTGTTTTTTTGTCTTTTTTTAAACATTTTCGTCCGTTTTTGTCTATTTTTACACGTTTTCGTCTGTTTTTCACATGTTTTCATATGTTTTTATCAGTTTTCGTCTGTTTTTATACGTCTTCATCCATTTTCCTCATGTTTTTATCCGTTTCTTCCCTTTTTTGCACTTGTTCATACGTTTTTATCCATTCATACACTTTTATTCATTTTCGTCTATTATTCTACGTTTTCATCCGTTTTTCTTATGTTTTTATCCGTTTTTCATCCCTTTTTATACATATACTATGTATGAAAACGAATAAAATATATGAAAATCGGTAAAAACGTATGAAAACGGTAACAATTCATATTTTCATGTTACTATTCATCATCGTATTTTTACTATTCACTTCTACTATTCATTTCCATACATATATATATATATATATATATATATATATATATATATATATATATATATATATATATATATATATATATATATATATAGGTAAGTATACTAAAAGAAAACTTGACATTTGATAAAAATGTTTTTGTATCGATTTTAAATCACGATTTTCACCATTTTCTGCTTCGAATCATCAAAAGTGTAAAACACTAAAGTTGTCCGGAATGATGTTGTACATCTAGACACGCGATATTTTAACCTGAAAATGCAAAATAAGGGCTGTTTACTACCAAAACTTAAGCGATTTTTGACCAAATTCATAACTTATTAACTTATAGACTCTTGTAAATTTTATAACTAGTGTAAATCATCAAACTTATTTGAAAAAACTAATAAAAACGGATAAAACATATGAAAACAGATTAACATGATGACAAACGTGAAAGAAACTGACGGAAAACATCATAAAAACGGACAAAAAACAGAAAAAAAAAAAAAAAAAAAAAAAAAAAAAAAAAAAGACATAGAAAAACGGATGAAAACGGATAAAAATGGATAAAACGTGGAAAATGGTAAAAGAACGATTGAAACGTGTAAAAACGGATTGACAGAACGGATAAAGACGTTAGAAAAAACGAAAACGTTTAAAAACGGAGGGAAAGCGGATAAAAAACGGTATGAAAACGTAACGAAAAATAAACGGACGAAAACGTTAAAAACGGACGAAAAAATAAAAAAAAAAAAAAAAAAAAAAAAACTTTCTAATTTTGATTTCCGTTAAAGGACTAACGGTGCAAATACTGTTAGTATAAAGGACTAACGGTGAAAACATTAAACGGTCGTCAGTCACCAGGTACACAGGATAGTAGACGGTCGAAAGTTTATTACTTTATTAGGGAAAAAAAAGGATCACTACACAGAACTACAAAAGGTGTCAAGTTCAGTGTATTTTGGTGGTATTTGCCCAAAATAAAATTTGTTGTTGTTGTTGTTGTTGTTGACACTATTAACAACTCAAAAGATTTTACAAAAAATTAGTGAGAAACCGCGATACTATCTGAGCTCTAATTCATTTAACTATAACAAAATTAATTCTATTATTTCTTTTAGAAAGGGAAAATTAATTCTATTATTATAAAAACTCACAAAATTTATAAAAAATTTGTGGGAGGCCGAGATACTATTTATGCCCCCACTACTTTAGCTATAACAAAACTAATCTTATTAAAGATGTATTAAAATTTAATTATGCAAATAATTAAATGAGGCATGGATTTTGATTTTTAAATGGGACAATCTTTATAATATTATGAAAGTAAATTATCTTTTATAGTAAAAGTCGTATACGCACGAGATTATGACATCTATAAGCACAAATATTCACTAACTGTAACATATATTAGAATCTTTTACGTTCACATTACTCAAAAACTAAGATACTTTACTTCCCGCATTAAAAAAACTCATTCTCACGTCAAAAAATTTGATGTTTTCTAAATCTTGGTCGACCTGGTTGTCTCAAGCAGTCGAGCCGAGATTTAGTTTGGTTATCGGGAACCAATTTTAGGTAAAAACTAAAGATGGCTGAATTGAAATTCTGTTTGATTATCAGAAACCGGTGTTGGGGTTAAAAAAAACAGCCTAGTTAACCGACGACAAAAACGGTTTTGAAAATGTAAATTATAACAAAACACATTTAGTTATAGCAACTGCATAATAGTGTTTGTGTTAGGATGAAGATCAAGGGCGTACGGGGGGTGTTCGGTGACCTCTGTGGTCACGCGCGAGCCCTTGTCCAAGTTCCAAAGTCACGCGCGACTCACTCATCCCAAGATAACTTATAGTTAATGGGAAAAAATCATGGGCCCCATGTGATTTTATAACCGTTGGTATATAAAAAAATAGACAAAAAAAAAAAAAAAAAAAAAAAAAAAAAAAAAAAAAAAAAAAAAAAAAACAAACTCTACCCCATTTTTACTTATAAATACCTACCAATTCATCATTTATTAAACACAAACTCATCATTTTATACTCTTAGACTCTCATTTAATGGCTTGTTCTCTCCCTCATTCCGTCGAAGAAATTAAAGCGTATGTTCAGAAACAATGTGAGAAAGAGGACGCGGCTCGTTAGGAAGCTATTGTCGGCGTTATCAAGCTATTTAAGCAAGCAAAGGAAGCGAAAGAAGATTTAAGAAAACAATACGCGAAATGCAAAGACATTTCACCGGAAAAGACATGTTGTCGTTGACAAACTTTTGCAAGATGAAGCCTGGAAAGATTACGAGATTAAGAAAATGTTGTGGAAGTGTGTGACAGAGATACAAGATAATATCAGTCACAAAATCCGTTGGATGCATAATGAAAACATTATGGGTGGTACAGTATTACAATGGCTACATCAACTTATGCTAGATGAAGAGGAATCAGTTGATGAGCATGGATTTACTGAGAAACATCATCATCAATTTATGCTAGATGAAAAGGCTTTAAGAGAAATATTAGAAGAACAATCAAGGGTTCAAAAAGAGTGGGAAGAGAGAATTAGGCAAGAACAAGCTCATGATGAGATGTTCAGGTCGGAATTTGGGGTGCGATCTGATTCGGAATCGGATTAAGTTGAACAAGTCATCTAGTTTAATGTTTTTAATTTCGTACGTTTACGTTTTTATTTAGCTACGTATTATATATAATTTTTTAAATCTGTGTACTATTTTTATTAATCGAAGTTTATGCAATGCTTTAATTCGTACGTTTGTGTTTTTATTTTGTATGTTTACGTTTTTATATTAGAACGATTACATTTTTATATTTGTACGTTTACGTTTTTTAGTTTGTACGTTTATGTTTTTAATTTCGTAAATATTTAAAAAGAATGAGTATTACGGTGACTCTAAAATGACCATGTCAACAAGTGAGTGGGAGTGAAAGGTAGTGAGAGGACAGAAAGCAGAAAGCTGATGTGACACTGACACATCAGCGAGTGAATTTTGTGTTTGGATTTAATAAGTGAGTAAGGTGACCTTGGTCTTTAGCTGGTTAGCGTATTTTTACAGCTAATATTTTTCTGTTTAAATTCAATCAACAAAGAACGTCATACTCGCAGTCAAAGCATCCTGAAAATAACCCTAAGATTGGCTCCTCTTATTGTTGATTTTTTTTCAAGGTTAACATTTACACACTCGAGTATACATACATGGTGAAACCTTTTAAGTACATTCATTAAACTTGTCTAATATTTACAATATAGTACCAAAATTTCACAAGTTTTTAAAAACATCTAGTTTGAAACTAAAGAACACGGGGAAAAGGACCTAAACACTTTACCCTAATATTTTCACCCTAATTCTCTCTAAAAGGCAAAACCAACCCGAAAAGAGAAGCCAAAGACTATGTAGGAATGGATCTCATTTCTCTCGTTTGTAAGGTTGCTGGGAATCTTGGAAAAAAGTTAGACATCAACCATGCCGATACCCCAAGAAGTAGTTAAAATCATGGTGTTGTACATTCAATTGCTTTAGCCAGCTACCAGCCACGTGCAAAAGCGAAACAAGCTTTTCTTGGTCCTCACCACTTCCACCCGAGATCCACACGTCTCCTTGCATCTTGTAAGTGGCTAGTCCAAATGGGGGAAGATGGATTCCTTCTTCTTTCTTCTTTTTCAAGATCCCATTTTGATCCTCGTTGTCTATATCTAAAATGGCGCTATTTTGTAAACTTTTATATAAAGATGCTTTCTAAATAATAACAAAAACAACAAACAAGGTACCTTGAAATGATGATGAAAGGGTGTGATAAGTAAGAAAACATGCGGACAAGTCCTTTATGGTCCTGCCCATTGGAATGTGATATATTGGGTACCTATGATATTATCAATAACCACCACCATCACATACCAAGTCAAACTAATATTAATGTATAGCAAAATAAATATTTCAAACATAAAGGACGCTCAAAACGTAAAGTATCAATAACATAATACACAAATTATCACATTGTCACTATTTAATAAAATGCGTAAAAAAAACTTACCATGCAACAGCCATCCAACTAGCCGGTGAAAGATCAACGCTTCTTAACGACATTAACCCCGGGTACTTTTCAGATAACATACAAATCTGCACGGAAAAGATGTACAAGAGCGTTAAATACTAAAGTTCAAATAGATGAAAATAAAATTTGTTAAAGGGTTTGCAAGACATTTTAGCATATTATAAGGGGCCAGTTATCCACAACTCTCATGTTTCACATGGAATTCAGTACTTACTTTACCAAACAAGATAAGCAAAACAATTACCGGGTCAAAACAAAACTGAGTGCACAAGCATAGGAATTTGATGATGTTACCATATGTCAAAAGTGAGTAAATATACATTATCCAATCATATCTAAAGATGTGTGAATGTCAAAACAACTATGACGTCGAATCCAGGATTTGTCCAAAACCGTTATAAAATGTTTGAACTTGGATGATGACGATTGGGATCTAAGCCGTTGCTTCTGATTAAAGTTACGAAACTTGAAACCTCCTTTTGCAACAAACATACATAGTTTGTTGTGCGAAAATAATAAAAAATCTAATAGGTACCTTATCCATAAGAGGAACTCTTTCATAAGGAGTTGATCTTTCAAAATGTTGAAAGTAGAGGTAACCCAATCTGTCATTAAAATGCATAGGACTCTCACGATCAAACAAGCCTTCCTCCGACGAACAACCATCCCACCTTGACAACTTCTCGCTCTCACTCTCATCACTAAACGAATCACTGAATGAATCCCTCGTCTCGGTATCCGTCTCTTCCCTAGACAAAGAAGCATGACATTCAAAATCACATATATAAATATGCTTGTCCGTCAATGTTTTGAATGTTAAGGAAAATATACACTCTTTAACGAACCAATAAATCAGAAAAACGATACAACTTGTCCAAGTATTAAATTTCATAAAATACATGAATATAGCTTTTGTCATGTGTAGTCCTTTTCTAACAGCATATTTATTGGGAGGTGATTTGCACACTCTAAATTTTGATTGGGACACTCATTGTACAAGTTTACAAAGCACACTGTCAACACTGTACAACTATGTTATGCACACAATAGAGTGTCCCAATCAAAACCATGAGTGTGCAAATCAATTCCCATATTTATTACTCCCTCCGTCCCAAATTTATTGTCCACTATTGACTTTTTTAGTCTTTCTTCTTCAACTTTGACCTTAAATATTTTTGTGGGTGTTATAAAATATTTAATGTAAAATATATAAATGAATTGAGTTTTAAGTGTACTTTTCAATGGTATAATTTTTCATCAAGTATTATATAATAAAAAAAATATATTTATGGTCGAAGTTCAACCAGTTTGACTTTGAAAATTCAAACTGGACAATAATTTTGGGACGGAGGGAGTAATAATTTATCATTAAAAAAATGAGATGTTCAGTTTTGTAGCAAATATTTGAAACAAATTATTTGATCCCAAAATAATCCGATTACTAGATTCCCAATCACTTTATACAAACATTATAATAACTTCAAACCGTAACGATGAGATAACGCACATCTAATACCCACCACAAACGACTCAACAAGTTAATAAGCATTGGCAACTTGTTTCGTACAGTTAGAATGTTGCCTATTAATGGATAGAATATTAAAAAGTAGTAACATTGTGTCCGTAGTGACTGTCAATTTGTCATAACACTATGCTTGCTTATTAGTAGAAAAATGTAACCAAGTGTAACATATATATCATAAATTGGGGTTTAACAAATAAAGATAATATTCATACTATCTTAAGTCGAAATCAACATAGCATTTCATGTTGTCTCACTAAAAACCGGTGGCCGTGCATTTGCTTCAAATCAATATTCTGTCCTTTCAAGGGCGCGACTTAGTTTTATTCGATAACATATCAGTAATCTTGTTGTCTAACTTGAAAAGATCTCAATCCACAAGTAATGTCGATGACTAACTTAAAAAGATCTTAACCTAAATGGCGACCACGGTCATCTTCGGTCACCATTACATCCGGCCTTAGCGCCACATAGAGGACAAATCATTGTTTTTTGTCAAATAGATTTGATTGTTTTAATCAAGGGATACGTAACAGCTAAAAAGGAATATGCCATCCACTTTTCCAATCACATTATCCAAAAGATTAACAAAAAGAGAAGACCAAAAGCTTGAGCGAATGAGCAATGTACATATTTACATAAGTGGTCCCACACTCTATTATTATTTACATTTTTAACCCTTTCGCTAGTAACTTTGTACTAGAAGCGCAAATGATTTTACTTCCCCAAAAATCTCTTTCAAAAATTTAAGTATTTAACCCAACAAGAAGCCAATGCTAGTGACTCAAACAAACTCTTAATTTTGTTCTTTTTAAATATTTAGTCAATATTTATTAAAAATATTCCAATCTACGACTTAAAAATCTTATAAAGTATAGTAACTAGTAAAAATACTTGAATAAAATAACATTATTAGACATAGTTAAAAAAAACAATTAAAACAGAAGAGTTAAAAAAACAATTAAAATATCACATGACGATAGGAAATCCATTTATTGCCCATTTTAATCCAACAATAAATGGAGTATTAAATTATCATTAATGTTCAATATATTTGGTATCAAATAGAGTAACAAAGATTTAACATACCTTAAATAATTCAAAGATGAATTGCTTGTAAAGATTTGTATAGCAGATAAATATGGAACATAATATTGTGTGATTATTTCATCTTCACCAGAATCAACATTGATTGGCACTCCAGCACCATAAGCACTCCATTCATCAAAACTATTCCATAAATCACTCAATGTGAAATACTCAACTTTTTCTTTATCCCATGGATGCCATAGCTTATTTAGCTTCATAATCTCACTCTACATCATAATTCAATAAAAAACAATCAAAATAAAAAATTAAAAATAAAGATAACACTAAAATAACAATAGATAAATGCTATTCAATTTAGGTCATGTATTTCACTTAAATAAGAAAAAGTATATGACAAAATGTGAAAATGACTCTTTAAAAAATTTCAAGCTTTAGTTACCTTTTAGACCAAAGTTAACATTGAAATATGAACATATAATCCGTTACTTTCTTTTCTTCATTTTCTCAAAAACTAAGACATGGGTTTTGTTTAGCAACAACAATATTATAATATGTCATCAGGGTTTTGTATAAATCTATAAAAGAATGACAAACTATGTACCTTTGATAAGAATTGTGATGGTACAACAGGTGTTGTACACTCAAGAAAACATTCAAGATTGGATGATGAATGCATTGAAACTCAACAACTTAACAAGATTGATCACCAGATTTATGTAGACAGGATCGTTTCAACGTTGTATTTTGATACAAAACTGTACAAGATTTGATGGAGATGACAAGAACAGAAGATGTTTGAAGTGATATTTAAGATGAGGTTTTCTTGAAGGGAATAAGAAAGCGGTCCAATGTAAATGTAATAACGTAGAAGAAAGACAGATGTTATGGTTTTGTTTCTTGTTTGAGAGAAAAATGGTGTTATGATGGTCACTTATGAGACTCTCCACATGTCCTACTCTCAGTTTTCTACATTCACATTTCACACACCACCTATTTACTCAATATTATATTCAATATTTTCTTTTTGATCAAATATCTAAAAAAATTCCTAGTGTACTATTTGNAATCACATGTGATTTTTACGAATCACGTGTGATTTTTCTGAGCGGAAATGTTGAAAAAAAAATTTCGTCGAAAGTATATATAAGTGCATATCTATAGAAAGATAATTTAATTCTCGTCGCGATAGTATGATTTTTTTCGCGTAACGATAAACGGTTTGCGAGATATTTAACTTTTAAAAAAAGGGTGAAAGTTTATTTTTTTTGTTTTGATCAAAAAATGAATGGTTAAGATTGGTTCATTAGATCTATGACAAATATGAGATCTATATTGAACTTTTGCCATGTCAATTTTGTATAAAAATCTTTAAAATGGGGAAACAATTAATAAAACTTTAGTTGTTAAATTTTTGAATAATATATGCTTTATCATTTTTCAAGGTTTTTTTTAATAACTTTAAAAAATTTAATAAATACCTCGTATACTCTATATTTTATTAAAGAAAATACAACAATACGTTGTAATAAAACGTCCACTAAAAAAGAAGAAAAAAAATAATAAAAAATAAAAATAAATAAATATAAAAATAAAACTGTTTATACTATACATCGTATCCCTTAAGTGGGATACGTTGTATCATCTGGTCCGGGTAATACGCGGTATTCATAAACATGAAACTCGATATGCGCCAAAGTACTTGGATACACCGTATCCCTAAATGGGATACGTCGTATGTCCTGCTGAGACCAATACATCATATCCATAAACCTGGATACGCCGTAATGGCTGAACTGGTACAGAGCTGACTGCAAAAAATAGCAGATTCTGCAATATACTCATTTGGCGTACCTACAAACTAAACAAACCCAAACTAAGCACATATATGACTTCATGAAACTGTACATAACATGTATTATTCGCTTAGACATGTACAAAAGCCAAAATGAGTCATTATGGGCATGAATGGCTCTATGCCAAACACCCTTTAACTATTCAAAGTATGACAAGAACTAACTTTAAACTTTATAAATCTGAGTTTATATTAAACCATGACCCAAATGATATTTCCTAATGCGTTTCTTAGGTATGAGAGGGTAAAGAAATAAGCTCGATACCCACTGACGCGGCGATTGTTAGACCTCCTAAAAAGTTTTATAATCCTCCTAGGCAGTGTACCTAACCGTTGTAGTGTAGTATAGGCAAGACACGGGGGATTGATCGTTCTCTAAGGGAATAGTGTATGTGAAGGCCGAAATGTATGTCGAGATTGGTCTAAAGGTGAGGAATGATTCTTTTTATGTTTTTATATTTTATGAAAAGCAAATTAAAATCTCGGGGTTTGAAGGAGTGGGTGTTTTAGCGACTAATTAACTAAAACAAAACAAAACTAATAATTAAACTAATAAACAAGAAAAATAAAGTGGTAACTCTTATAATGAGGAAAACGTGTTTACTTAGATTTATTTACTCCCTAGTTATCTCTTATTAATTAGTCGAATTGTCACGTCCTTGTTTAATTGCCGCGTCATATTCCTATGTTGTCGTAGGGTGGTGCCAAATTCCCTAACTCTATGAGTGTATAAGTCTCCTTTAAAAAATCCTAGATCTACAAGTGACAATTAAGTCATCTCCTTAGGATCTCCTACTATTAACAAGCCGCAACTCACGCAATAAATACTACGAATTAAACCAACTAGTGCACTCTAGGGTGTGAAGGCGTTAAGTCGGACGTTCAAGCTAACACTTGTAAGGATTATAGCTAGTTTTCCTACTCCAAACGCAAACAACCAATCAAACAAGAGACGACAATCAATAATTAATAACTATGTTTCATTAGATCTAAGCAAACACAATTATATTTAGCCTAGCATGTTAAAGAGAAGAAAAGAAAAATACATAATCAAAAAACACATAGACATATTGAATGATTAAAGTTGAATCACTTAACTTCAATGAAACATGGGTTTTGGGGGCTGTAAAACCCTTACAAAAGCTCTGAAATTCGTGCCCTATTGGTTCCTCCAAGATGTTACATGATTTATGAAAAACATGCGAAAATATATTTAGTGATACAAGGGTGACGGCGTCACATTATGGGTTGTGACACCGTCAGCCCGCCGCTATTAGGGTTTTGTCCTTTACAAGTTGCCGTTGTGACGCAATACCATTTGATATCTGACGCCGTCAGGTGGCTCTTGACGCCGTCTTTTATAAGACTTCTAAGCCGTCACGTATAAAATTAACTCTTAATCTTGGTTTTCAAATACGAGTGACGCCGTCACTTGTTAGGTGTGACGCCGTCATGCCTCCATCTTTGACAGATTCACGACTTAGTCGTTTTTCTTCGTTTCTTCGTCCAATTTGGTCCAAAACATGCCGTTTTTCATATTTTGCATCCTAAGTATCTAAAATGAAAAAAGAAACGATTTATGGCAATATTTAATCAAATACATATGACTTTTGGGCTTA
The DNA here is from genome assembly GCA_014162995.1 of Artemisia annua. Classification (NCBI taxonomy): domain Eukaryota; kingdom Viridiplantae; phylum Streptophyta; class Magnoliopsida; order Asterales; family Asteraceae; genus Artemisia; species Artemisia annua. The sequence goes on along the minus strand of LBNU01024546.1, from coordinate 75,043 downwards.
ACGACCCCTTATAAAGTTATCAAATAAATCCTTATCACCTACGAGCACTACCGAGTGCTAGCTTGCGACCTTCTTACCCTTGGATGCAATATCACTAAGTTAACCTATAAGAAAACATGATGAAGCAACGTAAGCACAAGCTTAGTGAGATAACATATATAAAACTGAAAGTAAACTGGCATAAGACTAAAAGTTGCTTCGTAGGACATTTCCCTTGCTTAGCTGTCATAGTGCTTATTAGCACTCTAATTCACCACGGGAATAAGTTCTTGCGTCGTTTCTTGTACTAAGGAGCTAAGTACTACACCACCATGCTTGGGTGAATTCTTGTTTACTACGTGCTTACTAGTCGTCCACCAAGGATGTCGCGAACCCTTGTTAGTTCAAAATAGCTAAAAATGCTCTAGTCACCTACATAGGACATCTAAGTTCCATTTTGGAACATGTGATCACATAATAGCACATATCGTCCACTTAGGACGCCTAATCCCATTTTAGGGTCATATTGCATTTAGTTATGCAAGTTAGGGTTAAGCAAATCCACTTTTCGATCCAAACAGACAAACCGACCGAACCCGAACCAAACCGAACCTACCTTTTTCGGTTCAGTTTCGATTTTGTACATTTATTTTGGTTTTTTTGGTTTCGGTTCGATTCGGTTTTTCGGTTCGAAACCCGAAAACCGACCGAACCGAGTTATTCGATTTGGTTTCGGCTTTGATATCTATTTCTCGGTTCGTTTCTCAGATTGAGTTTTTTTCTTTTTCGGTTTTCGGGTTGGTCGGTTTTTGTCGGTTTAGGTCGGGTTTGACCCGATGCTCACCCTTAATGCAAGTCATCCACCGAGGATGTCTAATTCCGTTTTTAGAATATATATAACTCTATTTTATTCATGTCATCCACTAAGGACGTTAAACAAGCAATAACATAACATTTTAACTAAAAACATGCTACTAATATCAGACGGGTCGTTACGGGATGTTTTGACCCGTCTAGGTTATTTCACATATAAGTTTATATCACATAAAGCATTAGAACTCATAATATGCAATTCTACTAACATAACTCTTAACACGAGTATAATATGTGTACATACTATAAAAAACTTGAACATGAACACCATGAAATATGTTGTACGTCTAACGGGTTACTAAATACCCGTTTCTCTTCTTATATACGTTACTCACCTCGAACACACTTGAATACTAACACGAGCTCCCGTAAAACGTCGTCGACTAACCCTTATAATCATAAGAACATTTAAATAAGATGGAGCTTATTAGAAGTAGGACTTAGCTTGTCTTAACAAGCATCAAAAGAGAATTAAGCCATAAGGGGGTGTTTGGTTTTTGGCTTATAAAACCACCCAAACACACTTTCTGAAAATTAACACCACTAACTGGTGTTATGGCACCTTAACAATGTACCCATCACTTATTTAAACACTTATACATGACTACAAATGTCCTTGATGATTTCTTAAAAATCATTACTTTACGTAATCATGTAAAATTCTATAAGAACCCCATAAATGGCATAACGACATCATCTTTAAGCATTACCCACTATTGGGTAGCTCAAAAACATGAATTTAAGAACAAGGAGATAATTCATACATCGAATTGGATGATGAGAACTTACTTGAGTGTTTCTAAGCTTATATACACTAACTACTTGCCTTGGACTTGATCAAAATCAAAGTATGATCGAACCCTAAGATTGTTCTTGTTATTGTGTAAGTGTAACGTGAGCGTGGAGAGTGAAAAGAGATGAATAAGTCTAACTAGTTCCAGATATCTCTAAGGGATATACGAGTTTAATTTAATCTTTCACCTTAAGGCAGATTTAGTCCCTCATAATAGAATTATTGCAACTCTTATAAACAAAAGATAAAAGATTACTTGAAAATTGGGGTGTTACAATTCTTATAAACATTATTATCAGTATATATTATAAATATGAAATTAAGTAAGAATTTCCAGACAAATTAATCTTTTTTAAATATCCGTATTCAATAACTACTCATGTTATTCCTCTTTATATATTTAACCTGTGCACGGGTTTTAAAATTGGCTTAAATTATTATTAGAAGAAATATAAATATCAAAATGAAGGCACGACTTCACACGTTACTGTGAGATATAAATAAATAAACACATTATATATTATGTGCTACTAAACACACATATTGTCAAGAATATGAAATCAATAGTTAATTTTTTACAAGATTAACAATACATCATGTTAGTTAAACAAAGTAAAATTCTTCGTGGTTCGTGCAATAAAATAACTATACAAAATATTAATCGATATTAACAGATGATGAAAAAATTATTAAAAAATTTGTGCATACACGGAGTATTATAACTATATATAAGTATTAAAAAATTAATATAATTAAATAGAAAAATCTTAAACATTACAAAACTCAGTGAATTGTCACAATATTTAACTTCAAGATAAATTTTTTAAAATATTATTATCCGTTATATTATCTACTTAACATCGTGCGTGCACGGGTTCTAAATCTAGTACAAATTAAATACGGCATTCTTCATTGCCATTTCGAAATAAATTCCACATTTACTCTCTCTCATCATATTCATTTCGTCAATGATATGTAGACGCCGAGAGTGTTGTTTGTTCAGGTAGGATCTCTTAAGCTTACGAATATAACTAACTTGTGATATTGAGGATCAGATTGTGCTAGGATTAATTGTCGGTATCGGTTTGTCATGTAAGGTATGTTAGAATGAATATCAACACAATAAGGACTATAGGGAGTAAGGATATTAAATGCAACTTGATACTTTTTTATAGGTTTCGCGACTATCACAAAATGGTAGATGAGGCATCTAACCTCCTCTCAAGAGATATAGGTTCAAACCTCAATAAGTACATGTTTCGGGTGGCCAGAGAAGAGATCAAAACTGTCAGGCGATATCTCAGTTCGGTCGAGTAAATTTGAATCGAAGACTAAGAATAAGGAAACCTCATTCATTTATCCGTTTATATCATGATATTTCTCTTTACTGTATATATACGACATCAACATGACAATGATCTAGTAATATATATGCTTGACAATCAATTTAAAGTGTTGGCAATAAACACAAAAGAAGAAGTATCCGAAAAGAAAGGACCATTTCTAATTTTAGTCAATGGATCATATTCACATGTTTGGAAGTAGTAAGAATAACTAAACCCATATGGACATAGTTTCACAAGTAAGATTCCTTTGGGATTTACTAATAAAATTTAAGACAATTTCATTATAAAATCATACTTACTAATTTATTTAATTACTTCGAATTTTTATATCTCATTTTTTATAACTTTTCTTAGATACTCATGATGTTAATTCTTTCTATAAATGAATAAATTACCTGTGTAAACTGTAAATGGTTAACATTATGTACTTCATAAGTTCATATTGATCGTAATATTGATCGACTAACTTCACAAGCACGTACGTAGAAAGCACTTCTTAAGTAGATTTTTGATGTTTTATCCGAATAAAATTAAAATTAACTAACAATAAATTTCAAAAAGAAATAGCTTGAACAACATAAGGAATGATAACACAAAGAATTAAGTTAATCCGTAAACTTCACGGTACCTTTGATGTTTTGTCCTAGTGTTGTAGTGTTGCTGATCTTTACCAAATAACCATGTTTTGATGTTGAGTGATAGAACTTAGTAAATAATTGACTAGTAATTTGTGGATTAGCTAACACAATCCAGCATTTTAAGAATAGTGAAGACTGATATATTTTTGCAAGAATATTATTAACTATGACCATCTTTGTTTTAAAGAAAGAAAAAAAAAATGTGAAAATGTAAAGAAAGAAAATTTATTTTGTCTTTATCTTCTCCATCTTTGATTTAAGTTTGATGTGTGATCATATCTTGTTATCATTATAAGTTGAATTCTTACACGTATAAATACTATCACACAGTCTATAAAAACTCACATATTGTCAAATGTGTGTAAACTGCAAATGTTGTTTACGTGGTTAATTTGTTCATTTTGGCAAGAGTTAACTACATTTTTGGTCCTCGTGGTTTACCGGGTATAACGGTTTTGGTCCAATAGTTTAAAACGTAACGGATCCAGTCCAAGATCCGACAACCCGTAACACTTTTGGTCCAAATTTTTGTTGACTGTTAGTTTGACCAATTAAGACACGTGAAATGACTAAAATACCCTTATCTTACTGGACTAAAAGTGTTACATTTAGCAAACCATAAGGACCAAAAATGTAATTAACTCAT
>LBNU01024546.1:25622-61684 GCA_014162995.1 Artemisia annua | reverse complement strand
TTTCTTTTTAATTCTTCAACCCCTTCAGTGCTTACCGAGACTTCATTTACTAGAACCTTGTTGGGTTTGTTCCAGTCCTAGCTCAGTCTCAGTCAGCACTTTTCCCTCTCTCACTTTTCTCCTTTTTTTTCAATCATTCCTAAAGTCTTCTAATCTATCTATTGGATTGTCCCTGGGAAGATCCCTCCGGTTCTGGTGGATCATGAGAACATATACCTAAACTAACCATCCTTATAACTCCATGCATAAAATTAAAGTGGTCGGTCTTTTGGTATTTTTCCACATTCGCCATATAACCAAAATCATTGAAAATTCTCTCAAGGTGTTTATGATAAAGAAACACATTTTTGTTAACACCTTGAGAGTTTTATCATTTTTCAAATGCTCCCCCCAACATGTGCTTATAGGAAGAAAGAAATTTGCACATGTCGGGGTGAGTTGCACTTATTTGAATTGATCGGCTCTTAATAGACATATACCCAAGGGACACGTTTACGTTGCTTAGTTAAAGGGATCCATTATCAGTTTTTAGGTGATAACTAGCCCTAATAACTAACTTGAAGTTGTTAACATTCCTTAAAAAAGGAAGTTAGACCCGTCAAAGTATATATCTAAGAAGAGTTTCTCAAAACGGTACATTCTACTTGGACCAGTCCTTTTCGAGACACGTTTACATCACTGGTTAGACCAGCTTGAAATTATTACCCGGCCAGGACTAGTCTTTTCGATTCACGACTTTTCATGTTTCGTCAATTCATGAGTCAAATTCTGAGTCATAAGCAATTCACGGTTTTTACTTGAATTTGTAAAAACCCGCGAAAGACTCTTAGCCACTTGCTCCCCCTCAATATGTGCACATTGATTGAATCAATTTTGAAAAACTTTGGCACATACGGGTGAGCTTGCAAAAGAGATCATTTATTCATCATTTTAAATCACTTGCTCCCCCTCAATATGTGCTTTGTTCATATTCCAAAATCTTTTAAAATTTTAGCACATAAGGGAGCGATCTTTTGAGTCCAAAACATCTTTATACGTCCAAAAACATCACATTTAATCACTTGCTCCCCTTTAATATGTGCTTTGATTAAAATCTGAAATCTTTAACATTTTAGCACATAAGGGAGCGTTCTCGATAGTCCACAAACATTCTTTAAAGATCCAAAACATCACTTTTAAATCAGTTTTCATATTTAAATCACATTCTCTCCCCCGATCATAAAATTTCAAATCTTTTGAGATTTTGTGATCCCAATTGATTTAAATGATTTTCGAAAAAGCTTTGGAGAGACATGTGGCAAAATTTTAAACTGTTGGGTTTTAAGTTAACTCTACTTCTGTGTATACTCTACTGCTGGTCAGACAACTCTACTGCTAGTGTAAAGTCTCTACTGCCAGACATGACTACTGCTGAGACTCTACTGCTGGAAGTATACTGCCATGATAACTCTGCTGCTTGGTGATAAGATTATGTACGCGACCTTGTATTTATAGTAAAGATGTTTTGTAATATTCTATTGTGTCAGAATATCTTTGTCTTGTGTAGGAAGTTGATGTAAGCCCGTAGGGTTCCTTGGTGTATAAAAGGAGATCCTAGGGTTTGTCTAGAGTACGTATTATTCTAGTATTCATACACTTCAAGGTTGTAAAACCCTAGCACTATTCAGAGTGCTCGTATTAATTATATTGAAGTGTTTAAGGTGTGAATTACCTGTGTTCGTGTTCTTTTTAAGTTAATCATTATATTCCGCATAGTGATTAAGTTTACAAACAAGTCAGCTTCTATACCTTATTGTCTTAGTTTATCTAAGATAATAATACTAGATCAACTGCTCAAATGGGATCAACAAGTGGTATCAGAGCTTGTGATCTAGAAGTTGTGATCAAGAAGAACTCAACCAATTCACTTACTTTCTTTTCAACACAACTAAAGCAATGGGTGATGAAACTCATATGGTTACTGCCTCCAAGGTTCCTATGCTGAAGCAAGGTGAGTACGAGCTATGGAAGATGAGAATAAGGCAATACATCCGCATGATTGACTACAAGATGTGGGATGCTATTATAAATGGTACTCAAACCACAGTGAATGTTGATGGTGCCTCCGTTTCTATCAAAGGCAAGGAAGCTGAAGATCAAAAGAAGTTGGAGATAAAGGCTCATAGTATTCTTTTAATGGGAATACCTAATGAATTTCAGCTTGACTTTGAAGAAATTGATACTGCTAAGGGGCTTATGGATGCTGTAGAAACAAGATTTGGTGGTAATGAGGCCACTAAGAAGGTCAAGAAGAATGCTTTGAAGCATCAGTTTGAGAACTTCATTGCTCTCAGTGAAGAAACTCTCGATGGTACTTATAACAGGCTTCAAAGGCTTGTGAGTCAGCTAAAGCTTTCTGGATACATCATCCCTCAGGAAGATGTAAATCTTAAATTTGTTAGAAGCCTTGCACCAGAATGGAGCATGCATACTGTTGTGTGGAGAAACAAGGATGATTTTGATACAATGAGCTTGGATGATCTATACAACAACTTGAAAGCTTATGAGCCTGAGTTGAAGGGTACATCAAATTCTTCTACATCAGCTGCTCAAAACATTGCTTTTGTTTCTGCTAAAAGTAATACTTCATCAGAAACTCACTCTGCTGCTTATGGAGTTTCTACTGCTAGCACTAGAAACTCTGCTGCTGGTTCTGAAAACTTGGCTACTGCAAGTGATGCTGCTCTCTGTGCATTCTTGGCTGATCTCACAACAGCAACACAAGTACTTAACCAAGATGCTGATCATATTGATGCTGATGATTTGGAAGAAATTGATATGAAGTGGCAAATGGCTATGCTAACCTTGAGAGCAAGAAAGTTTTTGAAGAGAACTGGAAAGCAAATCAAACTAAATCCACAGGGCAACTTGGGCTTTGACAAGTCAAAAATGGAGTGCTTCAACTGCAATAGGAAAGGTCATTTTGCTAGGGAATGCAGAGCTCCTAAGAAGGCTGGAGACCCTACCAAGAAGGCAGCAGAAGATTCAAAGCAAACTACTGCTTTGATGTCCTGTGATGGTTTGGGTGATTATGACTGGAGTGACATGGCACAAGAAGAACCAAACCATGGTTTGCTTGCAGTGACAGGGCATAACTTTGCTCTAATGGCTTATGCTTCTTCATCATCTGGCTCAGATTCTGAGGTATCTAATGAAACTAATGAATCTTCATGTTCTTTTAAATCATGTGCTGACACTTTAGAAGAACTTAAGGCTAGAAATGAGAGCTTAATAAAAGAAGTTGAGTTTCTAAAACTTGAAAACATTGGATACAAAGTAGGTATTGCAAATGTTGAAAAGAAACTTGAATATATGCAAGAACTTGAAATAGAATATGTTGATAGGCTTGATTTTCAGCGTGGTGAAATTGATATTAAAAATGCTGAAATAGAGATGTTTAAACGAAAGTTAGTTGAGTCTGAAAAAGCTAGGGAATTAGCAATTGAGGAAATGGATAAGCACATCATTAGAGTTGATAAACAAAAATATGCTACCTCTGTCCTTGATAGCACTGGTAAAAACATAATTGAATGTCAACTAATGAGAAATAAAAGTGGCATAGGATACAATGAGGTTCCACCTCCCATGAAGAGTGCATTTGCACCCCCTGGAAAGGAACTCTCATTTGTAGATGTTGAAGGGCTAATAAAAGAAGCAGGTGAATTTAGTAAGTCAATTACTAAAATACCAGAGGTTGAAAATTTAAATTCTGGTGCACCAATCATTGAAGATTGGGTGTCAGATTCTGAGGATGAATTAGATGAGTCAACCACTAGTTCAACACAGTGTGCTAAAAAGGAGGAAATTCCTCAAGTTGTTAAGCATAAAATTAATCAGGATAAGTTCCTAAAACCTGTGTTAGGTCATGCTTTGTCTAAAAAGGTTGTTGAGTACAAAGAAGTACCTAGAGATCAAATGAAAAGGTTTAATAACAAGCCTAGGGGAAACCAGAGAAGTTTTAATGGCTTAGTCTCAAACAGATTAGGCAATGAATTTCATCTTAATAGGAAGGCATGTTATAATTGTGGTAGTTTTGAGCATCTTATTGCTAAATGTGCTAACTATCAAAAACCTGTTTGGAACCAACATTCAAGAGTGAATCATCAAAATTTTTCAAAAAGAGATCACTCACCTACTAAAAGAAATATGGTTCCAAGAGCAGTACTGTTGAGATCTGGTGCTACTAGAACAATTGTTGCTGCTCAACCAAAAAGGCCTTTTCAAAATAAAACAACTGGGTCTACTGCTACTTCAAGAGTAAACTCTGCTGCTCAGGCAGGTTACTCTACTGCTATGTCTAAGAACCTACCAAACACAGTTGTTGGGCATCATTTTTATGCTGTAAAGGCCTCAGCTTGTTGGAGTTGGAAACCAAAATCAAATGCTTTAACTAAAGTTTCCAACAACAACAGTGCATCAATGGATCTCACTAAATACAATTATGTTGATGCACAAGGCAGATCCAAGTCAGTAATGGCTTGGGTCAAAAAGAGAAACTAATTTCTCTATTTTGTGTGCAGGGCAATCTACAAGATAAGCTAAAAGATCAAGGTATTATAGATAGTGGATGCTCTGGACACATGACTGGTGACATTTCCCAACTTGAAGATTTTGTGCCTATTGATGGAGGAAGTGTTGCTTTTGGGAATGATCCTACAGGAGGAAAGATTATTGGTATTGGTACTCTTAGGACTGGTAATTTGAGTTTTGAAAATGTGCTTTTAGTTCAAGGACTTAAGTTTAATCTCTTCAGTGTTTCACAAATATGTGACAAAAAGAACTTTGTTCTTTTTACTGACACTGAATGTTTTGTTCTTTCTTCTGACTTTAAGTTACCAGATGCCAAGCATGTGGTGCTCAAAGTTCCAAGGAATGACAACATATACAGTGATCATATAAAGAATATTGTTCCTAGAAGAGATGTGACTTGTCTTTTTGCTAAAGCCACTTTTGATGAATCCAAATTATGGCATAGAAGACTTGGACACTTAAATTTCAAAACTATGAACAAATTGGTAAAAAGTAACCTTGTAAGAGGTTTACCTACAAAAGTGTTTGAAAATGATGAAACCTGTGTTGCCTGTCAAAAGGGTAAACAGCACAGAGTATCTTTTAAGTCCAAAGCTGTGAACACTATTGATAAGCCTTTGCATTTGCTTCATATGGATTTATTTGGGCCTGTTTATGTGAATAGTTTGAATAAGAAGCAATTTTGTCTAGTTGTCACAGATGATTATAGCAGGTTTACTTGGGTATTCTTTCTAGCTAAAAAGGATGAAACAACTGAAATACTTAAGGCCTTTATAACTAGAGTTGAAAACCTGATGAATCACAAGGTTAAGATTATTAGATGTGACAATGGAACTGAGTTTAAAAATCATATCATGAATCAGTTCTGTGTTGGTAAGGGTATTGTAAGACAGTATAGTGTGGCTAGAACTCCTCAACAAAATGGTGTAGCTGAGAGGAGAAATAGGACACTAATAGAGGCTGCTAGGACTATGTTGTCAGATTCAAAACTACCTATACCTTTTTGGGCTGAAGCAGTGAACACTGCCTGCTATGTTCAAAATAGAAGTAAGATAGTTAAGCCTCATAATAAGACCCCTTATGAATTATTTCATGGTAAAAAGCCTATGATAGCATTCTTTAGACCATTTGGGTGTCCTATTACTATCTTAAATACCAAAGACCAACTAGGCAAGTTTGATGAAAAGGCTGATGAAGGATACTTTGTTGGATATTCTGTGAGCAGTAAAGCTTATAGAGTATACAATAAAAGAACAAAGTTTGTGGAAGAAAACCTGCATGTTGAATTTGATGAAAGTAAAAGCAATAGTGCAGGAACTGGCCCAGAATGGTTGTTTAATATTGATATGCTAACCAAAACCATGAATTATGTGCCAGTGGTTGTTTTGGATACTAATCATCTTGCAGGAAATCAATCAACTAACTCTGCTGCTAAGGAAGCTGGTTCACAGAATGAGTTTGTGTTGATTGAAAAGTTGAAGCTTGGATCAAATGGTTCTCCTACACAAGAGGAAAGCAGTTCAAAAGATGATGTTGTCCAAGATTCTACACCTGTAAGTGATGAAATTGTGGAACCAGTTAAGGAAACTACTCCTAGCAGCAGTCTTCCTGACTCTACTGCTAATAAGCACTCTGCTGCTGGACCAAGCAACACTACTGCTACACAAAAGTTTCCAACTTCACAGGGTATATCTTTTGCTGATTCAACATACCCTGATGATTCCACTCCACCTGGTTTGACAGAGATTTATACTGATACTGATGATGAATCCCTTGATCCAAGTATCTTTGGAGCTGAAGCTGATATTACTAATTTGGAACTCAATATTCCAGTTAGTCCAACCAAAACTACAAGGGTTCACAAAGTTCACCCCAAAGAAAATATTTTGGGTGATCCATCATCCTCTGTACAAACTAGAAGAATGACTAAAGAGCAAAAAGATAGCTTACACAAAGCTTTCTTTGCAAGATCTTTACATCAAAGGAACAGTCATAAAGATCTGCAAAATTGTCTCTTTGCTTGTTTTCTATCACAAATGGAACCCAAAAATGTTTATAAGGCATTATCTGATTCAAGCTGGTTAGAAGCAATGCAGGAAGAGCTTCTTCAATTCAGAATACAAGAAGTTTGGACCTTAGTTGAGTTGCCAAATGGGAAGAAGGCAATTGGTACTAAATGGGTTTTCAGATGTAAAAGAGATGAGAGAGGAATTGTGATTAGAAACAAAGCAAGATTGGTTGCTCAAGGATACACACAACAAGAAGGTGTTGATTATGATGAGGTATATGCTCCAGTGGCAAGAATTGAAGCTATCAGACTATTTTTGGCTTATGCTTCATACAAAGATTTTGTGGTGTATCAAATGGATGTTAAAAGTGCTTTTTTGTATGGGGAAATCAAGGAAGAAGTATATGTGATGCAACCACCAGGTTTTGAAGATCCTGATTTTCCTAACAGAGTTTACAAGGTTGAGAAAGCACTATATGGCTTGCATCAAGCTCCCAGAGCATGGTATGAAAAGCTATCTACTTATCTGCTGGATTGTGGATATAAGAAGGGTACTATTGATAAAACCTTGTTCATTAAGAAGAACAAAGGTGATATTTTATTGGTTCAAGTATATGTAGATGATATCATCTTTGGTTCAACAAGCAAGGCTATGTGTGAGGAATTTGAGAAGATTATGAAAGACAAGTTCTCTATGAGTTCCATGGGTGAACTTACATTTTTCTTAGGGTTGCAAGTTAAACAGCTGAATGATGGCATTTTTATCAGCCAAGATAAGTATGTGGCTGAGATTCTCAAAAAGTTTGGATTTGAAGATGCCAAACCTGCAAAGACAACTCATGACAAAGAAAAGCCATTGGTAAATGATGAATCTGGTAAAGAGGTGGATGTTCACTTGTACAGGTCCATGATTGGGTCATTGATGTATCTTACAGCTTCAAGGCCAGACATTATGTTTGCTGTATGTGCTTGTGCAAGATATCAGGTTACTCCAAAAGAGTCTCATCTTCATGCAGTAAAGAGAATTTTTAGGTACTTAAGGCAACAACCCAAATTGGGGCTTTGGTATCCTAAAGATTCACCATTTGAGTTGGAAGCATATTCAGACAGTGATTATGCTGGAGCTAGCTTTGATAGAAAATCCACAACAGGAGGTTGTCAGTTTTTGGGAAAAAGATTGGTGTCATGGCAATGCAAGAAACAAACTGTGGTGGCAAATTCTTCAACAGAAGCAGAGTATGTTGCTGCTTCAAGTTGCTGTGGTCAAGTACTTTGGATGCAAAACCAATTGCTGGACTATGGGTACAATTTTATGAACACCAAAATTTACATTGACAATAGCAGTACATTGTGCATTATCAAAAATACTGTTTTTCATTCTAGAACTAAACATATTGAGATAAGACATCATTTTATCAGAGATTGCTATGAAAAGAAATTAATACAAGTTGTTAAAATTCATACTGATCTAAATGTTGCTGATCTACTTACTAAACATTTTGATGTGGGTAGATTTCAGTTTTTAGTTGCAAATATTGGTATGAAAAATCTCTGAAAAACTTGTCTCCTTATGTCTTGTTAAAGTTTTGTACAAGTATTTTGCACTGCTATTGGTCTTAATAAGTTGTTTCTACTGCTGGTTAAACTCTGCTGCTCATACTCTACTGCTAGAGTATGACTTAGCAGCATAGTGCTCTGTTTGTGTTTTTGTGTTGGACTAATCTTTTGCAGGGTAAATTCAAGTGATTATGGTGTTCTTTCGAGCTATTCAAAGATTGAAATGAAGTTAAATAAGAACAGTGCATTATCATTCAAAAGGTTATTACAAGGCTGATTCCAACATCAAAGATAACAAAACACAACAGACCCTAACACAATTGACACCTGACACCTAACCCTAACAGCTACTCCATGGGGCGTTTTCCTTTTGCCTTGGACTCTCTTTTGTCTTGTTCTTGTGCAACACTGGTGAAAGCTTTAATCAAGTCTTGAGCATCTGGCATTGTTCTGTTCCTGCCCATGGATTCTGTTGCAACACTCCATACTCTTGGACAGGCTAAACCTATCACAACTCCACTAGGTCTAGAAGATCCCTCTGCTTGTGAAGCTTGAGACTGAGGAGGAGGGATTGTTGCTGGTGATGTTGGAGAATGAGTTGCAGTATCTGGTGATGGTGGACTGGTTTCTTCCCATGAAGGCTCAGATTGCAATTTTGTTAAATGTGCACTTAAAGCTTTCAATAAAGTTTTTGGCATGTATTCTTCTGCTGAGTTATTCATTGCTGGGTAATACATTGGTGGTGGCTGTGATGTTTGAACTACTGGTGGTGGCTGTGGTGCTGGTGGTGGATTAGTTGCTTGAGGAGGCTTATAATCTCTATGCCAAGGGAGATACTTAGCATTGATGTCATTGTTGAATCTCCTGGCTTGTTCTTTGGTTCTCCACCCACGCATTGGTGGTCGATATGGTGGCAAATAGGGTGGTGGTGGCATCCTATCTTCAGGGGTATCATACCCTGAATCAGAGGATTCGGATGAGCTTGATGAATCTGATGATATGTTGATAAATTCTCTCTTGGGTGCCATGGAAGCTTTTTGGAACGATTGAATTTTTGATGGAAAGTACTTTGTGATTAGGATATTTGATTAGGTTTATGAATGAAAGTGATCGGGTATTCTATTTATAATGGATCAAATTGGGGAAAAAGTTAATGCGAAGTTGGTAAGTATCATTAACTAAACGACTTAATGGAAGGCTTGACTTTTTCTAAGTCTAGTCAACTCTGCTGCTAGTTATTCAACTCTGCTGCTAGTTATTCAACTCTGCTGCTGAAGGTGCTGCTAGTATAGAGTTCTGCTGTTTGGATTAAAGGATACAAGTTTAACTTTTTCTGTTTGATTAGCTTGTTCTGGGTGGAAATTGTTTGATTTTGTAGCTTAAGTGATTCTGCAAATGTTCCTTAGTTGCTGTTAATGAAAGCAAGACATAATAGGGACAAATATTCAAAGCTACTCTGAAAGAAGAACTTGTTTATTCATCATGGAAATGGTTACAAAAGATGGTACTAAACAAGACATGACAGGACTTAACCCTACATCTACTACATTTCTTCCTTGTCATCTTCATCAGAGTCACACACCCAGGTTGATGGTTTCCAAGCTATCTCTGATGAGCCTGTTGGGGTTAAAGGGGCTTCATCTTCTGGCTCATCCTCATCTGAAGAAGTATACAAGAAGGGTGAGACTAACTCTCTCTCAGGGGGTTGCATAGGGATCCAAGGATTGGGGTCCTCAGAGGATTCAGGGGACATAGCTTGATTTGGATTTGAGCTTGATGCTTCATCATCATTCATGCTCTTGTTATTGGGCTTTTTGGGCACTGGGCTTGTCTCTGCATCTTCATTCTCATTGGACTTCTTGGGTGATTCATTTGGTGAATTGTGTGAAGCATCATCAATTTGGCGTTTTGAGCTCATGATTTTGAATTTGGAAAGGATTAGGGTTTTGTGAGAAAATCAATTGGATTTGATCCCCTTTATTGAGGATCAATTAGGTTTAATGGAATTAAATGAGTAATTGGTGATTGGCATTAATTTTTGGTAACTGCCCATTTAAGACGGGATTTGGTGTGATACTTGACTTTTTGACCAAGTAAAGTCAAACTACTGCTTGGTTGTATTAGAAGTAGTCAACTCTACTGCTAGGCTTATAACTCTGCTGCTGGGTGTCTGCTGCTACAAGCTAAAGTCAAGGGACGGTTATGTAACTTCTGTTTAGCAGTTTATAACCTAATTGGATCACTTTTTCTCAACACACGTTCCACGAATTGCAGTTTCAAAACACATTCGCTCTCCAACAACATCCAAATTCCAAAAACCCAAATTCAAGAACCCTAACATCATGCTTAACGATCGCACATGGGCCAAGAGCCACAACATTGTGGCTGAACTTGATACTAATGTTCTTCCTGCTGAGTTCACTGATATGGCAAATTTTCTAAATGCTACAACTCTTAAGTATGCATTGACTGAGAATCCAACCATTTATGCTTCTCATGTCAAACAATTTTGGGCTACTGCCACGTTGAAGACTCACAAAGGAGAACAGTATATTAGGGCTTATGTTGATGCACAAAAGGTTTTGGTCTCTGAAGACAACATCAGGCACACCTTGCTTTTTGATGATGAAGAAGGTTCAAAAGGTCTTGTCAGAGATAAACTTTTTGAAGGACTGGAGGCTTTGGGCTATGTGAGGAGAGGAACTGGTTTGAAGTTTCAAAAAGGTTTTTTCTCTACTAAATGGAAATTTTTGGCACATACTCTATTACACTGTTTTAGTCCAAAAACAACTGGGTGGAATGAGGTTAATGCAGCCATAGCATCTGCTATGATCTGCTTAAGCAAAGGAGACCCATTTAATTTTTCAAATATGATTTTTGAAGGGTTTGTGTCAAATGTCAAAGGAAAAACTTTAACTTATCCAAGGTTTGTCCAATTACTTATAAATGATCAGATTGAACTAAACAGAACCCACAGATCTATTTATGAGTGTCCAAAAATGGGTTCAGTGTCTTTTACTTTCTTAGCAAAAGCAAATAAAGATTTTACTGGTCAAGACAAACCTCTTACTCCTTATATGTTGGAACTAATTGAAAATAATCAGGGTGAAGGATCAGGCACTCAAACTGACTCCCAACACACACCCACTTTTGATGAACAACATGTTTCACCACATATATCCCCACAAAAGACCTATACCCGTAGGAAAGCCTCAAAGAACACTGAGTTACCCCAGACCAGTGTTAGGATGGATATTGTAGCAGATGGGGCTGTCACAGGTGATGTAGGTGACAAGTTGGTGAGGGCTAACACTACTGCTACTAGCTTAGCAGCAGAGCAGGATAGTGTTAACATAAGTAAGACCCAATCCAAGGCAACATCTATTGTGAATGATTCTCATGAGTCAAACACAGGTGATGGATTCCCTAGCCAAATGGAAAACATAGGGGGCTCAGATGATCAAACTAGGTTTGATAATGAGTTAATGTCCCAAGACTCACCTCTCAGGGAAGGTCACACATCCCGAAGTGAGGAGGACAGGATTGAAACTGTTGAATTGATGGCTAACCCCAATGTACAAAATGTCAATGTCCATGATTCACCTCTCGGACCAGGTAACACAGGTCGAAGTGATGAGACTAGTATGAAACAAATAAAGGAATTGAGGGATATTTGTACCAATTTGGAATCTAACTATAATAACTTGGAATTCAAGGTTACTGCTCTTGAGACTCTCACAGCTGCTCAAGGAAATTTGATCAACACTCTGAAGCAACAAATGGAGGCTTTGCAGAAACAGTTCTCTTCTACCAACACTGCTGCTACTTTGGGAGAGGATGCTTCCAAACAGGGGAGGAATAGCACAGTTTCAGGGGAGGAAATTGGGGGAACTAATATTGTTGCTGCTCAAGTTATTGGTGATGATGGTTTGGTAAGTGACTCTGCTGTTTTAATCTCTGCTGCTCATGTTATTGACAATATTGCTGAGACTGTTGCTATGGAAATTGACAATACTGCTGACACTACTGTTGTGAAAGAGTCTGCTGCTACTGCTTTGGAGCCTAGTCTTGATGCAGGGATTATTGAGGGCACTGTTTTGGCTTCAGGGGAGGCTAAAGGAGATGATGACAATGGTGAAAATGTTGATAGTTATGTGGTAGTGGATAAGAATGATCATGAAGCAGTTCTGGATAAGGCTATACAAGTTAAAGACTCTACTGCTCAAGAGTCTACTGCTGGTGAGAACTCTGCTGCTGGATCAGGATCAGGTGATAACTCTGTTGCTGAGACTTTGTTGATGCTTCAAGAGAAATTCCCAATTGAACTTACATCTCAACCACTTCAAACTGAACCAGTAACCATTGCACCATCTCAACCAATATCTCTATCCCAACCAATTCATGTATCCAAATTGCCCACAAAAGGTGTATCAATTAGAGAACCCACACCAATAATTCCAAAGGCAAAACCTGTTATTTCTAGTACTGATAAAGGAAAACAGAAGCTTGTTGAAGAAGATGTCTCTGATTCAAGTGATGATGAAGAAGAGTACAAGAAATTACCTCAGGAGTTTTGGCCTAAGGATAAATTGATTGATGCTGATAGAGCTTTAGCTATGGAGCTTGCTATGGGTGATTCAGATGAAGCTGGTGTAGATGAACAGGCTAGATTGTTAGCTGAACATGAGGTACTTGAGGCTTTGAAGTCTAGGAGAAGTGGACAGGGTGAATCAAAGACTACAAGTGATGAATTTGACTATGTGCTTACACCAGATGAAGTTGAGTATTTGATTAAAAAGAATCCTGAGGTGCATATGAAAGCTATTGAATTGACTGCAGATGTTACTTTAAGTCCTGAGCAAAAGACTACACAGTTGCATGAGTTCATTAGGAAGATCATTGTTGAAGCTTCTGAGCTTATGTTTGGTAATTATCAAGGTAAGCAAAAGAAGAGGAAAAGAAAGCCTACAGAAGCACAACTCATCAAACAAATGAAACTTTACTTGTGTGCTCAGTGTGGATGGAAAATGCATCAATTCAAAGGGATGGCACATGATGCTATTAGACTGCATTATTATTCTGGGTACAAAATGAATAAAATGTTTATCCCAATGGGTTCTAAGGAAGAGGAAAATTGGAAAAAGAGTCATGATGAGCACATGGCTGCTTGTAGAGAAAGAGCTAAGAAATCAAAGATGGAAGGATCTAACTCTGCTGGATTGACTGAACAGGTAGATGAACTACATCAAAAGGTTGCTGATGACAGGTTTTTGATTGAACAAGATGATGTGTTTATTGAACCAGCCCAAGCTAGACAACAAATTGTAGATTGGGAAGTAGCTGAAGATGAATTTAGTGCAGCTTGGAAGATAGTCAGAGTTGGAGGTGAAGTGGAAATGTACAGAGATTTTGAAGATCTTGTTAGGTCTTGTGATAGATCTGATCTGCATACTCTATGGAGTTTGGTAAAGTCTAAGAATGCTCATGCAGATTCAAAGAATGTGAAGGCCATGGAGTTATGGGTATGTTTTCAAAGAATGTATAATCCAGATCCTAGTGACAGACATTGGAGATTTGAAGCAGAAAGCATGACTACAATATGGAAACATTATAACTCATGTGATGTACATCATGTATCTACTCAAGATGGAGCTGATGTCTTTATGTTTGTTGATAAAGATTATCCTTTGAAGACTGGAGTTCTAAAAGCCATGATTGAAGCTAAGCTTAGATGTTCAGAAGTGACTCCTGATCTTCAAAGTTTGGTTAAAAGAATTGAGCAGCAAAGTACTAGAGAGGTAGGAAGAAGATAGAGTGTTTGAAAGCATCCTCTTGGTGTTTATTCGAGCTTATAAGAAACTTGCATATTTTCAGGGAAAATATCAAGTTTAGGGGAGGATTGTTGGGTTTTAAGTTAACTCTACTTCTGTGTATACTCTACTGCTGGTCAGACAACTCTACTGCTAGTGTAAAGTCTCTACTGCCAGACATGACTACTGCTGAGACTCTACTGCTGGAAGTATACTGCCATGATAACTCTGCTGCTTGGTGATAAGATTATGTACGCGACTTTGTATTTATAGTAAAGATGTTTTGTAATATTCTATTGTTTTAGAATATCTTTGTCTTGTATAGGAAGTTGATGTAAGGCCGTAGGGTTCCTTGGTGTATAAAAGGAGATCCTAGGGTTTGTCTAGAGTACGTATTATTCTAGTATTCATACACTTCAAGGTTGTAAAACCCTAGCACTATTCAGAGTGCTCGTATTAATTATATTGAAGTGTTTAAGGTGTGAATTACCTGTGTTCGTGTTCTTTTTAAGTTAATCATTATATTCCGCATAGTGATTAAGTTTACAAACAAGTCAGCTTCTATACCTTATTGTCTTAGTTTATCTAAGATAATAATACTAGATCAACTGCTCAACTGGGATCAACATAAACGTTTACTGATTTTGAGACACTTTTTGAGTTTTCACTGTGGCTGGTGCACAAAGCTTTTAAAGGTACAGAAATTTTGAGCACATACGCTCCCCTCAATTAATGACCCGTTTTTCCATTTTAACGTTTAGTAGCCATTAATGTGAGTGGTAACGTATACGAGAAAATTTAAGACCAATGGCCACCTTGTACACCACAAAATCTCTTCTGAAGAATTTTTAGAAGAAAGAGATTTTGGGAAAAGAAGACTTCTCTTCTTTTACTAGAAAGGCTGCACTGAAGCGTACAACTTTTCGGATAATCCACACACAGTGAAAACATGAAAACGTGTTTTTACACGTATTTTGAAGACCGGGTTGCTATCTGAAGTAATAGCAAGCCATAATTATAAGCACGGATTAAAGTCTGAAATAACTGCAAACCATATGTTTAAGTACGGGTTGCAGTCTGAAGTAACTGCAAGCCATATAGGCATGTTTTGAAAATATTTTGAACTTCTGACGATGCCAGAAGACATGCCTAAGAAACAAACTATTTTTGGTATTTTTGAGTTTTTCTGATTTTTATGGTTTTTATGGGTTTTATATTTTTGTATTTTTCTTTTATGGGTTTTAAAATATATAAAAGGATACAAATTAGTTTAAGAAGATGTTGACCTCAAGACCGAAAATAGGAGATCGATCTGCATGTTGTAGAATTCAGTAGTCAACATCTCTTGAACTTTCTCCACCAAAGCTTTCGAGGCTCCTAAATAATCGTCTGAACTTGTGGTTGCCATGATGTAATCTTAAACAGGATTTTACAACTCTTGTGACTTAAACCGAGAGATCAATTCTCTCTCGGGATTTTACTAAAGTCCACAAAAGAAACCGAAAGATGTGATAAGCGAATCAAACTTAGAGTGAGATCTTGGATAAGTCTCAATTAGCACTAAGTGTCTAGTCGCGACGAGTCAAGTTACAATAGATCCGATCATAATAAGTCAAGTTGTAAATGTTAAACTCACAACGTCAAATTACAATCAGACTATTCGAAACGTCTCAAGTCACAACAGTTCACCAAGCACAGGTTGATAACAAATCACTAGACTCTCACAGCTGAGTTACTCACTAGGCACCACCAACTCACTGAAGTATAGCCTTCTTAATGCAAAGCTTTGGTCGCTCAGCAACGTGTCATCTCACGCTTGAATGGTTCTTCTCATCTTTCTTCCTGCTGAAGGCTGAAGTAGTGCGAACCAAAAAGTATCCAGAGACCACTTCCCCCCAAGTAGTTGAAATGATGCAATCAGTCTCATTATATGAAGCTCAAAAACCTGAAGCACACTTGTACATCTTTTATCATCAGAAACTGTTTCTTACATCTCTCCCCCCACGTGGATGGAATAATACACCAAAAGAACGAGTTAGAACACTGATCTTCTCTGCAGGGAACAATCTTCAATTAGGAAGAAGTATAAGGCTCATCACGTGTACTCGTTGTGCATTCCGATGTATGTCTCCTTCCCCTTTGCTGGTTTTGATTTCTCAGAATCAGCAACACATTATACGCCCATATACTTGACATCTTGTGAGAAGAACAAAATAAGCTCAAGTGTATCCTGTGAGAATCAACTTGCTGAAGAGCAATGTGAGCACATCTATTTAGGAATTTTAACACATACTTTTCACTCTCCCCTTATTAGTGCTCTCCCCCAAGCTGGCAACCTTTCAGATGAAGTGCCATGAGAACGAAGAAGTCTTTTGATAACTAAATGCATATCGTCTTTTGTCTTCTAACATAGAGGAGAATGTAGAACAGACTGTAGACTTGACCTTCTTCAATGTTGACCAGCTAGGGAATGGGATATCAACATCTTCGTTTCACCAAATGCATTCCAGTTATATTACCTATACCAAGTCAGCCCGTAATGTATTCTATGTACACATCGAGAGACGAAACGATAACACCAAAGTAACACGTTGAAGCTCTGATCATCTTGAATTTGTTGTCTGATGTTGGTCAAGGCAGATAAGGTAGAAGTACGTAGAAGAAGATAGGAGAAGGATATAGAATCATCCAACATCAGACAACAATCACCTCGATGTACACATTTCTCTCCCCTGTTGATTCTGATTAATCGGAATCAGCATAATGATGTGTACGTGTAGCATTAACTGGAAGCCCTTCATCACTAATAATATAAGCCCATGAGAAGATGTCGATAACTCTCACAGGTCCTGAACTGAAGTATTCAGGAGTCATGAGATGATGANGAAGATAGGAGAAGGATATAGAATCATCCAACATCAGACAACAATCACCTCGATGTACACATTTCTCTCCCCTGTTGATTCTGATTAATCGGAATCAGCATAATGATGTGTACGTGTAGCATTAACTGGAAGCCCTTCATCACTAATAATATAAGCCCATGAGAAGATGTCGATAACTCTCACAGGTCCTGAACTGAAGTATTCAGGAGTCATGAGATGATGACTAATTGAGTTTGCTCCCCCTCAATTAGGCCATCGTATGTAAGGAACCTCTTCAAGAACTTGTAAAGAATATGAATCGGCTCCCCTCAAACTGATCATCTCCTTTTATAGATTCCACACTTTAACTTCATGATCACGTTTGAGGGTCTTGATATTAACCATCTTCTTCTTTATCTGAATCACTCAATCAACTGGAGTACTAAATGATAACACCAGTTTGAATCCCAGAAGTGACAATAGAACTCGAATAGAGTAACAAACCACGGAATATTTCGGAGTGGTAGACACCAATCTCCCCAACATGAATAATTAAGCTCGATCCCTTCGTGATTTATAACCTCAGCATACACATTTCCCCTCCCGCGAAATAAGAGAAAGAACACACGCCTATTCTCCCCCTCAAAAATGGCATGCAATGACATTTTTGCCATAGTTGAGATTCCGTGATGGTTGAAGTTTATTAGATGCAGCATAAATATGTGTGTAGCACCAAAAGAAACTACTGCAAAGAAGATGATGATTAACGCACTCTTGAAGCAACCCCTTTTTTCTGTTTGTCACCTCATCAATGGTTTAGCAAGTGAAGAATTCAATGAAGCACGTAGTATGCCTAAACCACCCGATGAAATGTGTAAAGCCTTAGAGGGAGAGAGTTTCTGCGTACAAGAGTCGAATGACCATTTTACAAACATCATCAATATGTGGTTTCTTCACCCTTTCCCTTCTCCCCCTCAAAAATTGCATATGCCTGTTTGCAACTTTTGATTGAATAAGTGAAGCCCAAAAATATAAGTCAATGAATGTCGATCCACTTGATCACTGTACGAACATGGGAAAAGCGTGAAGCTTGTTGATGCGGATGGTCATAACTAAGAAGATTTCTCTTCTTCCCAAGATAAGGCGCACTGAAACGTACACCTTTCTTTTATTTGAGGAACGGGGCCTGAAGTGTTGTCAGCAGACGCCATTGTCGATGAAGAACGAGGCTTGAACCGTAGTGTTCAAACGTCATCTCTCTCTTTTCTACTTCTCTCCACTAACTCGTAACCAACCCCATTATCATTCTGTCGGCTCTTTGTCGTGACTACTGATGGAGAAAAACCCACTATGATGAACTTGAGATTGAAGTAAAATGACCCGAACTTGTGACTTAAACTTGCATTAATGTGTGACTGAGAGCGGTGTAGAGAGTTCGTGCAACTTCGAATCCCCAAGTACTCTATACTCTTCAACCAACCAACCATCTAGTATAAGACGTACATCACCTCTTAAATATCCACAACTTCGTGTGACATCGAGCACTACAACGTAACTCCTTAAAATGTTAGTTATTTTGTGGTAATAGAGGGGAAGAAACACAAAAATAACTAGATATCCAAGTCTTCGTCATTGTAATTGTTGAAAGCTCGAACAAGGATCTCGAAGAATCTTCATCCAACCACCCCTGATATCTTCAGATACTAAGTACACACAACCGTGAAATATCACTTCAACCACAAATAAATAAAAATGAATTATCGCCGTAATCACATCTTGTTGTTTAAATGCCCAAATTCTAGCCTTTTGATGTTTAAAGTGAACTTTGATAATGGTTTTATCCCGATCTTGTCAAAAACGCATAACCCCGAACAAACTCGTTAAAACCGAAACGCCAAGAAGTATATCAAAACCCATCCACTACATGAGGTACACACCTTATCCCTTCTTCAAAGTTGAGGTCGTAGCACAAGAATCAATTCAGATCCGAAAGTGCACTTTTCTTTCTCCAGGATAGTTTCATCATCACNATCACTCAATCAACTGGAGTACTAAATGATAACACCAGTTCGAATCCCAGAAGTGACAATAGAACTCGAATAGAGTAACAAACCACGGAATATTTCGGAGTGGTAGACACCAATCTCCCCAACATGAATAATTAAGCTCGATCCCTTCGTGATTTATAACCTCAGCATACACATTTCTCCTCCCGTGAAATAAGAGAAAGAACACACGCCTATTCTCCCCCTCAAAAATGGCATGCAATGACATTTTTGCCATAGTTGAGATTCCGTGATGGTTGAAGTTTATTAGATGCAACATAAATATGTGTGTAGCACCAAAAGAAACTACTGCAAAGAAGATGATGATTAACGCACTCTTGAAGCAACCCCTTTTTTCTGTTTGTCACCTCATCAATGGTTTAGCAAGTGAAGAATTCAATGAAGCACGTAGTATGCCTAAACCACCCGATGAAATGTGTAAAGCCTTAGAGGGAGAGAGTTTCTGCGTACAAGAGTCGAATGACCATTTTACAAACATCATCAATATGTGGTTTCTTCACCCTTTCCCTTCTCCCCCTCAAAAATTGCATATGCCTGTTTGCAACTTTTGATTGAATAAGTGAAGCCCAAAAATATAAGTCAATAAATGTCGATCCACTTGATCACTGTACGAACATGGGAAAAGCGTGAAGCTTGTTGATGCGGATGGTCATAACTAAGAAGATTTCTCTTCTTCCCAAGATAAGGCGTACTGAAACGTACACCTTTCTTTTATTTGAGGAACGGGGCCTGAAGTGTTGTCAGCAGACGCCATTGTCGATGAAGAACGAGGCTTGAACCGTAGTGTTCAAACGTCATCTCTCTCTTTTCTACTTCTCTCCACTAACTCGTAACCAACCCCATTATCATTCTGTCGGCTCTTTGTCGTGACTACTGATGGAGAAAAATCCACTATGATGAACTTGAGATTGAAGTAAAATGACCCGAACTTGTGACTTAAACTTGCATTAATGTGTGACTGAGAGCGGTGTAGAGAGTTCGTGCAACTTCGAATCCCCAAGTACTCTATACTCTTCAACCAACCAACCATCTAGTATAAGACGTACATCACCTCTTGAATATCCACAACTTCGTGTGACATCGAGCACTACAACGTAACTCCTTAAAATGTTAGTTATTTTGTGGTAATAGAGGGGAAGAAACACAAAAATAACTAGATATCCAAGTCTTCGTCATTGTAATTGTTGAAAGCTCGAACAAGGATCTCGAAGAATCTTCATCCAACCACCCTGATATCTTCAGATACTAAGTACACACAACCGTGAAATATCACTTCAACCACAAATAAATAAAAATGAATTATCGCCGTAATCACATCTTGTTGTTTAAATGCCCAAATTCTAGCCTTTTGATGTTTAAAGTGAACTTTGATAATGGTTTTATCCCGATCTTGTCAAAAACGCATAACCCCGAACAAACTCGTTAAAACCGAAACGCCAAGAAGTATATCAAAACCCATCCACTACATGAGGTACACACCTTATCCCTTCTTCAAAGTTGAGGTCGTAGCACAAGAATCAATTCAGATCCGAAAGTGCACTTTTCTTTCTCCAGGATAGTTTCATCATCACGGGATTTTACAAATCTATGATTTAAACCGAGAAATAGATTCTTTCGCGGGATTTTACAAAACCAAGAAGAAACCGTGAGATAATGATGGGGAACATGCAAGAGATTAGCAACAATTCTTCTCATATATGTAGAATACTTCACAAACCATACTGAGAAAAATGGAATATCATCAAAGTACACGTTTCTCCCCCATGATGGTTTCGAACTTTCAGAAGCATCATTGACGTGTACGACCATATACCCGAGAAGCTCTTGTCTGAAGCAAACATCTTGAAAAAAATCATGAATGGCATTGAAGGATCCTGAAAGATTTTGCTTAGTCTGTGAAGTATCTTAGACATGCAGTAGCATCAAGTATCCCATGAGAATTGTTGATCACATCTAAACCATTAAACCCATTTGCTAACAAACCAACCACGTATTCTATTGGCTATTACCTTGACCACTTAGTGAAGTAAACCCGATATACCAAACTTGAAAATGAAGTAGAATTCCCCAAATTTGTTACTTAAGCTTGCACTGTTGTTGGAAGAACGGTGTAGAGAATTTGTGCACCATGCAAATCTCTAAGTACTCAATACTATCCTGACAAAGTATGAGACATTCATCACCTCTTGCGATTATCCACATCGTCTTCTGCGTGTGACACTGAGTACAATAATGTAACTTCTTAAAAGTGATAGTTAACCAGGTCTTCAACCATCCACCCCGACTTCTGGAAACTAGATAAACCAAGTCTTCAACTTAGATCTTAATCACGAGCAAGTTATAATTGAAAGTCATGCATCCAACCAACCCCCGACTTCAAGATAAAATAAGTATGCGCCTTTGTGAGACCCACTTCAATCTCAAAATAAGGGATACCAGATAAACTTCGTGATCATCAATCATTTAGCCAAAATCATTGTACCACCAAATTTGCCACACCTAATATTGTAGTAAAAGAATTCAGCACAAAGTGTACCCTGGTTTTCCAAACATTTCGGATCATACACCAAGCCCTCAACAGAACAATCTTAAAGACATAATTCGTCCAACCCAATCAATAAAAAACTGCCCAAGCCCGGTTAGTACTAATTCGGCCCATGATACAACACCCATTCAGTCCTGTCCCTTAACATTGCATAACCCGGTCCAAATATATAACACAACCAAATTTAATTTTGGATGATAGCCACGTTAAAAAAAATGTATCAAGCTTTCGGTTAGCTAACAACATAAACACAAACTCCATATTTCATATTCGGTTCATGATTAAATGGAAAGGCATCCCATTAACTTTATATTAAAACACATTTTCGTGGCCTATCAACCAGTATACCCATAGTCAATCTTAACTCAATAATAGTCATAAAGGGTATTGGTTAATATTTCTCAGGCCCACCAATAAGTAAGTTCAGCTATGTAAGAGGCCCAAGTATGATTAACCCTAGTCTAAACCGATCCCGTATATAATGTCATAAGATTAGGAACCCTAATCTCATTTTCGCTTAGACACACGCAGCCACACCAAAAAGAAATAATCCATCCTCCCAAAATCTGCTACTGCTTTTGATCGAGCACAAAAGGACACCCAACATCTTTCACTTAATAAGAAAACCCAGCAATAAGATTTAACCCCATCTCATATCTCCTTCAACATCAACACATCACATCTAATCTTATTTGAAACTCACAAACCCAGACGAATCTCAAACTGTTTATCATTAATTGTTATTACGTTTCTGATCAAAGTGACCAGTCACAGGTAGGTTTGATTTCGTTTGTATTGTTTTTTCTTTTTTTTATTTAAACCGAAAGAAAAATATGGGTATAACACTTAATGTTATATCTCGTTCATCAATTTTCGGTTATAGAGAAAGAAGTTAAGTCTTCACAAAGATCTATGATGTTTCTTGTTCACTCACGAATATTTATAATGATTTGTAACAAGAGTGAACATACTGAGATCGATGTTTTAAATTTGTTTTTGTTTTTGCTTTGAGTCAGAGATGGGATTAGGATAAAGTTGGATTTGTGTTGGTTTGGATCTAGGAAGTGTGATTAAATTGTTGTTTCAGTTCTTCCTCTTCCTTGTTTAGATTAATGATCTGGACCGATGATGGTTATGGACTGAGGTTCAAAACAGTTGGTATGTTTGGTTTGATCAAGAGGTCTTCGTCTTCTTCATCTTTTTCTTTCATTTAGGCAAACCGCTGCCTCTGACAAAAATTGGGCAGCATCTTGTTCCATTTTGCAACCAAAATGAGTTTAACCGCTGCACCCAAACCGCTACCCCAACTTAACCGCCGTTGACTGAGTCAAACTGCTGGACTTAGAAAACCGCTGAACTTAGAAAACCGCTGCTACGAGACAAAAATGTCACTATCGTCCTTTTTGTCCTTATCCTGTTTTATAGAAAACCTCTACCAAGAAATCCAACTTTGACACAAACCGCTGCCAAGAACACTTGTATACAACCCCAGATTCAGACCAGTTTTCCGGCTAGATTCCGACCAGTATTCTAGCCATATTCAGACCTCGTTATTGACCACAAATAACACAGGATGGTACCAAACAGTCAATAAAGATGAGGGTTTAAACACACAACATAGATAACAAGGACTTAACAAAAGACCATAGAAACAGTTTTGTAGTAATAAAAGATGCTTGTGCTATTGGACCACAAAGATAGAAATCTGTTAAAGAAAATACTTTTTCAACAGGAAAAGAAAAACAACAGATCCGAGAGACATGGGTTTAAAAACAGTTTCGAAATCACAAAAATCAACACATTTAACAACCTGGCTCTGGTACCAATTGTAGGATCGTGTTTTATGTTGATTCATGTGATGATTCGGGTGGTCTTGGGTGATGGAAGAACATGGTGGACATAGTTAATGTTAGAGACAGAAAGAGTAGAGAGGAGATGGAACCTAGAGAGAGAAAGTGTGAAAACCAAAAAAAAAAGAAAAATAGATAGAGGAGGTTCACCCTCTCCAAGGATGGAGAGGGGTTTATATACATGTGTTTGCCACTTGGGCGTGCCACTTGGGCTGCGGATCAGGCATACAGTGGGTAAAGACCCGTCCTTCTTCCGCGAACTAACTAACCTACTTCTACACTACATATTACTAACTAACATTACAACTACGAGCTAAACAATGCTTAATCACACGTGGGGCGACCGAGCCTTTCTAATACAAAAAACGCATTCCTAACAATCTCCCCCTAAGGGAGGTCACCCCATTAGATCTTAATTCTTGAATTCTTGCATTAAGATCTTTGTAGATTCTTTTGTAGCTCGTAGTTGTAGATTCTTCATTGATATACGACTCAAGATGACTTTCTTGTTGTATATGATGATCTGTTGACTTTGCTCTTCGCTCTTCATCCATATAATTAGCTTTAAGTCATCCTTGAGTGTACTTGTCTCTTCGTGATGTTGTGATTGTCTTTGTGATGTCATGCTTACACTTTTATTGTTCATGATCTTCTGCATCAGAGTTGTGGAAGCATAGTTGAAGCCCATTCTTTGATCATGATTTCTTAAGTTATAATGTTGAAGTGTAAGCATGTGATGATGAATCTGCATCTTTTCACCAATCTGCATCAATCGTTAACTTCTTTATCTTTGGGGAGGTTACGCCTTTCCAACATGCTCATACATCTTTGTTGAGTAGATCTTCACGGTTGAAAAGCTCTAACGACTCCTTATAGATGTTGGTATGAGCATGTGGAACTTGAGTAATGGTGGTGATCACGGTAAGTATGGTATGTTGAGCTGCATAAAACTTGGTTAGTAATAAACATACCGGTACTCACAAGTTAGGACTTCGAGATTGTCAACAACATAGTGTGAAGACTTTCTCTAATCCTTACCAAGGCCGTTCCTAATCGGATGCCCCCGAAAGGGCTTACACTGACATACCGAAGTACACCAACGATTAGGTGAGTCGCTGGAGATCACCCCACGACTGTAGACCTTTTGGAACACCACCGAACACACTAAGCGTAACCCACAATTTTTACCGAAGTACACCAACGATTAGGTGAGTCGCTGGAGATCACCCCACGACTGTAGACCTTTTGAAAAAGTTTCACAAAACATCTTTTCTATCTCCTCTGCTTCATTTGTTAATATTACGATTAAAGGTATACAATTTTTAATGATTTATGCTTCTTGCTTTGTGTAGAACCGTATAGGGGGGGGGGTTGAATACGGTTTCTTCGGCATCACAAAGTGTACCCTGGTTTTCCAAACATTTCGGATCATACACCAAGCCCTCAACAGAACAATCTTAAAGACATAATTCGTCCAACCCAATCAATAAATAAATTAAAAAAAAAACTGTCCAAGCCCGGTTAGTACTAATTCGGCCCATGATACAACACCCATTCAGTCCTGTCCCTTAACATTGCATAACCCGGTCCAAATATATAACACAACCAAATTTAATTTTGGATGATAGCTACGTTAAAAAAATGTATCAAGCTTTCGGTTAGCTAACAACATAAATACAAACTCCATATTTCATATTCGGTTCATGATTAAATGGAAAGGCATCCCATTAACTTTATATTAAAACACATTTTCGTGGCCTATCAACCAGTATACCCATAGTCAGTCTTAACTCAATAATAGTCATAAAGGGTATTGGTTAATATTTCTCAGGCCCACCAATAAGTAAGTTCAGCTATGTAAGAGGCCCAAGTATGATTAACCCTAGTCAAAACCGATCCCGTATATAATGTCATAAGATTAGGAACCCTAATCTCATTTTCGCTTAGACACACGCAGCCACACCAAAAAGAAATAATCCATCCTCCCAAAATCTGCTACTGCTTTTGATCGAGCACAAAAGGACACCCAACATCTTTCACTTTATAAGAAAACCCAGCAATAAGATTTAACCCCATCTCATATCTCCTTCAACATCAACACATCACATCTAATCTCATTAGAAACTCACAAACCCAGATGAATCTCAAACCGTTTATCATTAATTGTTATTACGTTTCTGATCAAAGTGACCGGTCACAGGTAGGTTTGATTTCGTTTGTATTGGTTTTTTTTATTTAAACCGAAAGAAAAATATGGGTATAACACTTAATGTTATAACTCGTTCATCCATTTTCGGTTATAGAGAAAGAATTTAAGTCTTCACAAAGATCTATGATGTTTCTTGTTCACTCACGAATATTTATAACGATTTGTAACAAGAGTGAACATACTGAGATCGATGTTTTAAATTTGTTTTTGTTTTTGCTTTGAGTCAGAGATGGGATTAGGATAAAGTTGGATTTGTGTTGGTTTGGATCTAGGAATGTGATTAAATTGTTGTTTCAGTTCTTCCTCTTCCTTGTATAGATTAATGATCTGGACCGATGATGGTTATGGACTGAGGTTCAAAACAGTTGGTATGTTTGGTTTGGTCAAGAGGTCTTCGTCTTCTTCATCTTTTTCTTTCATTTAGGCAAACCGCTGCCTCTGACAAAAATCGGGTAGCATCTTGTTCCATTTTGCAACCAAAATGAGTTTAACCGCTGCACCCAAACCGCTACTCTCACATAACCGCTACCCCAACTTAACCGCCGTTGACTGAAAGGTAACCGCTGTTATACAACTAAACCACTGGACTGACATGAGTTAACCGCTGCAAGTACTGTCCTTTTTGTCCTTTTAGTTTTTATCCCCACTATCCAAAAAGCGAGAAAACAGTAACCGCTACCAAGAAAGAAAAGAAACCGCTGCCAAGAAATAACGTATACAAGCCCAGATTCAGACCAGTTTTGTCCGACCACAGATTTCACAGTTTGGTACAAAAGAACCATAAAGATGAGTTAAACCACACAACTGCAGGTATTTGGACCAAAAGGACACAAACTAAAGCATATATGTGAGACATGATAAAAGATTGGACTATTTGACCACGTATAAAAACTGTTAAACCAAAAATATGTAACCAATGAAGAAAAACCATACGTATAACAGTTATTATAAAAATAACAACTTTGGACAGCTTTTGACAAAATATACCACAAAAATCAACCAAAACTAACAACCTAGGCTCTGATACCAATTGTAGGATCGTGTATTTGGTTGATTCATGTAATGATTCGGGTGGTCTTGGGTGATGGAAGAATATGGTAGACATAGTTAGAGTTTAGAGAGAAAGAATAGAGAGAGTGGAACCTAGAGAGAGAAAGTGTGAAACCAAAAAAAAGAAAATAGATTAGAGGAGGTTCACCCTCTCCAAGGATGGAGAGGGGTTTATATACATGGGTTTGCCACTTGGGCGTGCCACTTGGGCTGCGGATCAGGCATACAGTGGGTAAAGACCCGTCCTTCTTCCGCGAACTAATCTACTTCTAAACTACGTATAACTAACTAATGTAACTACTACGAGCTAAATAATGCTTAATCATATTTGGGGTGACCGAATCTTTCTTATCCAAAAATCGTATTCCTAACAGGGACGAAACTGAAGAGATGGCGTTAACGTTTAGTTTCGGGTTCTTGACCGTGTCGCTTGGGAGTGCTCCCATTTCTCGGTCATTAAGAACTTTCAACAAGGTGTCAATCTTATTTGTCATCTCGCTTTGTTTTTGTTTGAAATCGTACTCAAACTTGGCTATACGAGCGTCTTGAGATGCCATAAAGTTATGGGTACTACCATAGTTGTTGGAAGGATTGTTGTTGCAAGTACGGTTTGAGGATGAACCGTATTGATTGAAAACGATTAGGTGAGTTGGAAGGATTCTTTTGGGGCGTGTTTTGTTTTTGTTTCCACCTAAAGTTCGGGTGATTTTTCCAAGAGGGGATGTAGGAATCACGGGGATCATTCCAACTTTTGTTGTCATAGAGAGCAAGATCTTCTATGAGTTCCCATGATTCTTCCGTACTTCGATCACGTAGCTTACCACCAGCCGCTTGGTCAATGGTTTGCCTCGTGGAGAGATTGATATGGTCATAGAAGATTTGGACTTGGAGCCAAAGATCTATGCCATGATGAGGGACTTTTTCAAGTAAGTCCTTGAAATGAGTCCATGCTTCGTAAAGAGTTTTGCCTTGACGTTGTTGGAACATCAAGATGTCATACCTTAACTTTGTGGTCTCCCTGGTGGAAAAAATTGAGCAAGGAAACGAGAGGTGAGATCATCCCAAGATGTGATGAATCGAGCGGGTCAACGCTCAAGCCATTGACTAGCTTGGTCACGCAGGGAGAATTGGAAGAGACTCAATTGGGTCGTCTCTCGAGTTTCGACATCAAGATCTATGGAATCTACGATTTTGAGGAAATCCTTGAGATGTTGATTTCGATCTTCAGAACGAAGTCCATGGAATGCACATCCGCTTTGCACCAACCGGATGGTGTCGGATCGCAAGGGAGACACATTGGCTCCTTGAGTGAGCTCAATGGTGTTTCGATAGCCTTGGTGGCTAGGACGGGAGTACTCTATTAAAGTGCGGGCTCTAGGAGGTTGGTTTTGTTGTTGTGGGTTTTGTTGTGGTGGGTTGATGGGATCAAAGATATTAGCACCTTCCATGATGGCGGATGGTAATGGTTACGAACAAAGAAAAGAAGAAAAAAGATAGACTAAAGAAAACCTATAAAAAAATAAAAATCTCACTGGAAAGGAATCTAATGAGTAGACCTAATAAAAATAAAATTCAACCTAAACAATAACTATTCCCCGGCAGAGGTGCCAAAAACTTGATGCCTGGATTGCGGTCTACGCAAAAA
This sequence comes from Artemisia annua, assembly GCA_014162995.1. Lineage (NCBI taxonomy): Eukaryota > Viridiplantae > Streptophyta > Magnoliopsida > Asterales > Asteraceae > Artemisia > Artemisia annua. The sequence goes on along the minus strand of LBNU01024546.1, from coordinate 33,511 downwards.
ATTTTACTTCTCAAGGGATCTTGAGAAGCTTGCAATCCCCACCAGGCAGTGTACCTGACCGATGTAGTATAGTGTAGTGGCAAGTACCGGGGGATTGATCGTTCTACTTGGGGAATAGTGTTCGTTAGGATTGAAATGGATTCAACTAGGTCTAGAGGTGAGGGATGATTCTTTTTGTATTTTTATGTTTTAATGAAAGCAAGTAAAGATTTCGGTTATAGGAAGAGTGGGCGGAATTAGTTGCTAGTCAACTAACCCAAATAACTACAAATGCAATAAAAATAAAATAACAAGAAAATAAAAGTGAGAGACTTCTAAAATGGAGACAAACGTGTTTACTTAGGTTTCATTACTCCCTAGTTATCTTTTTATTGATTGATAGGTTTGCTACAATTGCGTGGATGTTGGGTTTTAGTCATAATACCATTCGTGGGGGCGTGTACAATCTTCCCCAACTCTATAAGCTCTTATCTCCTCCTACGACGACACGTAAAGTGCTCAATCACAGGGATTATAAACAGGGGCTTATGCATTAAGTACAACCATTTAACCGTAGTACACATCCGATTCATGTTTCTTAAGATGTTCAAGCATGTTACCATTTGGAGTATTGCCAGTTTTCTTAAGCCTAACATCGATAAACATCCACCCACAACAATTAATAGCAAACCAATCAATGAATAATCAATAACTAGGTTTCATTAGACCTAAGAAAACACAAACAAACCTAGCCTAGCATGTTAAAGGAAAGAAAAGCATATGATATAATCAAACAACACATAGACATATTGAATGATTAAAGGATAACTTATCTTTAATTAAACATGGAAGAAAAGAGGGTTTGAAACCTCAAAATAGCTGCAAAAGTCAACTAGGGTTCGTACCCTAAGTTCCTACCATAAGTCCTCCCTTAATGAATGATAAATCAAAAAATATATATAGATTTACAATGGTGACGGCGTCACCTTTTGGGTCCTGATGCCGTCACCTCACCGTGTTTAGGGTTTCTTGATTGCCGAGATCTACATCTGACGCCGTCTGGTTGGAATTGGTTCTGGGCCGTCTTTCTTTAACTTATAACGTGACGCTCTTGATGAAATGACATGTGACGCCGTCACGTGTAAATGTTTCAAAATCTTTCTGGCCCGTCANCAAAACAATAACTATTCCCCGGCAGAGGTGCCAAAAACTTGATGCGTGGATTGCGGTCTACGCAAAAAGTTTTACTTCTTAAGGGATCTTGAGAAGCTTGCAATCCCCACCAGGCAGTGTACCTGACCGATGTAGTATAGTGTAGTGGCAAGTACCGGGGGATTGATCGTTCTACTTGGGGAATAGTGTTCGTTAGGATTGAAATGGATTTAACTAGGTCTAGAGGTGAGGGATGATTCTTTTTGTATTTTTATGTTTTAATGAAAGCAAGTAAAGATTTCGTTATAGGAAGAGTGGGCGGAATTAGTTGCTAGTCAACTAACCCAAATAACTACAAATGCAATAAAAATAAAATAACAAGAAAATAAAAGTGAGAGACTTCTAATATGGAGACAAACGTGTTTACTTAGGTTTCATTACTCCCTAGTTATCTTTTTATTGATTGATAGGTTTGCTACAATTGCGTGGATGTTGGGTTTTAGTCATAATACCATTCGTGGGGGCGTGTACAATCTTCCCCAACTCTATAAGCTCTTATCTCCTCCTACGATGACACGTAAAGTGCTCAATCACAGGGATTATAAACAGTGGCTTATGCATTAAGTACAACCATTTAACCGTAGTACACATCCGATTCATGTTTCTTAAGACGTTCAAGCATGTTACCATTTGGAGTATTGCCAGTTTTCTTAAGCCTAACATCGATAAACATCTACCCACAACAATTAATAGCAAACCAATCAATGAATAATCAATAACTAGGTTTCATTAGACCTAAGCAAACTCAAACAAACCTAGCCTAGCATGTTAAAGGAAAGAAAAGCATACGGTATAATCAAACAACACATAGACATATTGAACGATTAAAGGATAACTTATCTTTAATTAAACATGGAAGAAAAGAGGGTTTGAAACCTCAAAATAGCTGCAAAAGTCGACTAGGGTTCGTACCCTAAGTTCCTACCAAAAGTCCTCCCTTAATGAATGATAAATCAAAAAAATATATATATAGATTTACAATGGTGACGGCGTCACCTTTTGGGTCCTGATGCCGTCACCTCACCGTGTTTAGGGTTTCTTGATTGCCGAGATCTACATCTGACGCCGTCTGGTTGGAATTGGTTCTGGGCCGTCTCTCTTTAACTTATAACGTGACGCTCTTGATGAAATAACATGTGACGCCGTCACGTGTAAATGTTTCAAAATCTTTCTGGCCCGTCAAGTGTAAATATTATCCACCTCTTCTTCAATGAGTGACGGCGTCACCTTATGGTGCTTGACGCCGCCAGGTACTGTTTCCAGCTTAGATTCTCGACTTTGTCGTTTTCTTCACTTTTATGCTCCAAAAATGTCCAAAATGCCTCCTTTTCCAAAATTCCTCTCCAAAGTACCTAAATTCACAAAAGAAACGATTTGAGGCAATATTTGATCATATTATCACGACTTAGGGCTTAAATGACCCCTTAAAACTGTGACACTTTTCATCTCATCAGCCGTCACGTGTTGTTACAAAGAGAGACGGCCTAGAGAGTTTAAAGAGCGGCGACGTCAAATAGCTGGATTGGACGACAAGAAACCCTAATAGCGGCGAGATGACGGCGTCAGAACCTAAAAGCTGACGCCATCACCTTTGTAATTTTATATATACTTTTGGATTTTTCATTCATTAGGGTGGAACTTTTGTGCAACAAACCCTAGGCGATTTTCACAACTTTTGTAAGGGTTTCAAACCCTTCTTTTACTAATGAACTCAAATAAGTACATTTTTATATCATCATTTATCCTATTTAATTTACATGTTTTATTATATTATGTATGAGAATTGGTGCATTTACGTTTACTTTAGTGATTCTCAGGTAAAAATAGGAAATATGTGAAACTTGGCGATTTTGGACTAATTATGGAGCAAAACAACCAAGATGTCAAAAGTCTACTGAAATCCAGCAGATGCGCCGTATCTCACTCAACAGATACGACGCAATATCATACTTAGATGAATTCGAAGACCATTGCCTGACTCTGAAGAATGCGCCGCATGCCATTCTGACATGCGTCGCATATGAAACTTTGGTCAAAGAAGAAGATCAAGCTCGTTCTACTCCAAATACGCCGCACTACACTTCCAACATACGGCGTATCACTATCAAGATTTCACCAGATACAATCCAAGACTGTTAAAGAACATGCGCCGCATACAAAGATCAAGTTACGCTGCATCTGAAGACGGTGTACGAATATTCCAGAATATATTAATCTTGGACCCCACGCGAAGTTAAGTCGATGCGCCGCATCTATTCATTCTATGCGCCGCATCGATCCCTCAGACAGAAACTATAAATACCTCAAGGCTGCATACGAATTAAGGAGACCAAATACCAAAACCTAAAGTCGATTCCAGCCGAGCAGAAGCATAAGACACACCAGGAAAGAAGATACAAGAGCTGTAAGAAGGTCCTGCATGTATTTAATTCATTAAGTAGTTCTGTTCTATTGTATTAGTATGCTTTAATTCATCAGGATTGATGGTCTTGTGTCATGTGACTACGGAAGATCATGCACTCCCCTTAAAATTGCTTTCCCATTAATTAAAGTTTATATGTTGATATCTTTGGTGACTTTTATTAGTGCATTGATAACCTCTGTGTCTAGCTGAGTCTTGTATTGGGTCGCCATGCCCCTTCCTCGCCTACTTTATCTAACTTCTTTAGAAAAGTAGGATAGACATAAGTAATCATTAAGGGTTTACTAGGCGATAAGATTAGAGCCAACGAGAAAGGGTTAATTATATACACTTCATATAAAACTAGCAATAAAACAAGTGACAAACTACTTAATCATAAGGACAGGTCTTCTTATTGTCTCAAGTATCTATCTGTGTACATGCTTTGTAGGATACACATAATCATAACATGGTTGGTTTTATTGTTTATAATGGATCGAATAGAATAAAGAGAAGAAGAGAAGAGAGGAAGAAAGTTTAGAGAGAGAAAGAGAGAGAGTGGAACCTAGAGAGAGAATGAAACAAAAAAAAGAAATAGATTGAGGAGGTTCACCCTCTCCAAGGATGGAGAGGGTATTTATATGTACATGGGTTTTTGCCACTTGGGCTGCGAATCAGGTATACAGTGGGTAAAGACCCGTCTTTCTTCCGCGAATACTAACTACTTCTATTCTACGTTTTACTAACTATTGTAACTACTACGAGCTAAACAATGCTTAATCATATCTGGGGTGACCGAATCTTTCTTATACAAAAATCGTATTCCTAACAATCTCCCCCTAAGGGAGGTCACCCCTGGAAATAAATCTTGAATTCTTGCATTGAGATCTCTGTAGATTCTTTTGTAGCTCGTAGTTGTTGATTCTTTATTGATAATTGACTCAAGATGACTTCCTTGATGTATATGATGATCTTTGACTTTGCTCTTGGCTCTTCATCCAAATAATTAGCTTTAAGTCATCTTTGAGTGAATGTGTCTCTTTGTGATGTTGTGATTGTCTTTGTGTTGTCATGCTTACACTTTTCTGGATCATGATCTTCTGCATCAGAGTTATGGAAGCATAGTTGAGGCCCATTCTTTGATCATGATATCTTTAGATTTGATGTTGAAGTGCAAGCATGAGATGATGAATCTGCATCTTTTCAGCAATCGGCATCAATCGTCAACCTCTTAGTCTCTGATGTGAATACGCCTTTCCAACATGCCCATACATCTTTGTTGAGTAGATTTCCATGGTTGAACAGTTCTGACGACTCCTTTTAGATGTTGGTATGAGCATGTGGAACTAGAGTGATGGTGGTGAACATGGTAAGTTTGGTATGTTGAGCTGCATAAAACTTGGTTAGTAATAAACATATCGGCACTAACAAGTTCGGACTTCGAGATAGTCAACAGCATAGTGTGAAGACTTTCTCTAATCCTTACCAAGGCCGTTCCTAATCGGATGCCCCCGAAAGGGCTTTCACTGACATACCGAAGTACACCAACGATTAGGTGAGTCGCTGGAGATCACCCCACGACTGTAGACCTTTTGGAACACCACCGAACACACTAAGCGTAACCCACAAGAGATTACCGAAGTGACCTGCTGTCAGGGCTGTTTGATGTTGACCCTGGCAGGAGTTTCCACTCAATCACTGGGAAATACTTATGTATATTCCCTCATAAGTGTTCTCGGCAGATTGCTAAGATCTGCGTAGGACTCAAAATATTACATCTGGTGTCCTTAATGTTGAACAACCAGTGTAGAAGTATCAAGTGTTCCTATGAGATCTTTTGATGCATCTCTTGGCTCTAGACTCGATAAGTGCACATTGGTTATCCTATTCGGAGACTAGGGAGGGGTCTCCTGTTTCAATATCAACTAGCTCTAAGAGACTAGTCGATAGTTTACACCGGTTCCCCGTGAGAATGAAACAAGCTCTTTTAAGAGAACTTGAGTGGCTGGGAGGTTTAGTGCAGTGCGTCACTGGGTCCATGACGTCTTTATCTTCAATACCGATGTTACCTTGGTAACAATCAGTAGCATATGAATTGAACCCGGTTTCTGCCCTAAGGTTGAATAATTGGAGGGCTATTTCTTTTCACCCTTTCTCATTTCATTTCTTTTTAATTCTTCAACCCCTTCAGTGCTTACCGAGACTTCATTACTAGAACCTTGTTGGGTTTGTTCCAGTCCTAGCTCAATCTCAGTCGGCACTCTTCCCTTTCTCACTTTTCCCTTTTTTTCAATCATTCCTAAGGACTTCTAATCTATCTATTGGATTGTCCCTGGGAAGATCCCTCCGGTTCTGGTGGATCATGGGAGCATATACCTAACCTTACCATCCTTATAACTCCATGCATTTAAAGTAAAGTGGTCGGTCTTTTGGTATCTTTCCACAATCGCCATATAACCAAATCATTGAAATTCTCTAAAAGTGTTTATGATAAAGAAACACATTTTGTTAACACTTTGAGAGTTTTTTTATTTTTCAAATGCTAACCCTCAACATGTGCTCATAGGAAAAGAAAAGAAATTTGCACATGTCGGGGTGAGTTGCACTTATTAGAATTGATCGGCTCTTAATAGACATATACCCTAGGGACACGTTTACGTTGCTTAGTTAAAGGGATCCATTATCAGCTTTTAGGTGATAACTAGCCCTAATAACTAACTTGAAGTTGTTAACATTCCTTAAAAAGGAAGTCAGACCCGTCAAAGTATATATCTAGGAAGAGTTTCTCGAAACGGTACTTTCTACTTAGACCAGTCCTCTTCGAGACACGTTTACATCACTGGTAAACCAGCTTGAAATTATTACCCGGCCAGGACTAGTCTTTTCGATTCACGACTTATCATGTTTCATCAATTCATGAGTCAAATTCTAAGTCATAATTAATTCGCAGTTTCTACTTATTATTGTAAAAATATGCGAAAGACTCTTAGCCACTTGCTCCCCCTCAATATGTGCGCATTGATTGAATCAATTTGAAAGTTTTTAAAACTTTGGCACATACGGGTGAGCTTTCATTCGAGATCATGTATTCATCATTTTTTAATCACTTGCTCCCCCTCAATATGTGCTTTGTTTATAATTCACAATCTTAAAAAATTTTAGCACATACGGGAGCGTTCTTTTGAGTCCAAAACATCTTTTTAAGTCCAAAAACATCACATTTAAATCAGTTTTCATATTTAAATCACATTCTCTCCCCCGATCATAAAATTTCAAATCTTTTGAGATTTTGTGATCCCAATTGATTTAAATGATTTTCGAAGAAATTTTGGAGAGAAATGTGAAAAAAGTTTAAGCGTTTACTGATTTAGAGACACTTTTTGAATTTCACTATTGCTGGTGCACAAGGCTTTTAAAGGAGCAGAAGTTTTGAGCAAATACGCTCCCCCTCAATTAATGACCCGTTTTTAATTTTAACGTTTAATAGCCATTAATGTGAGCGGTAACGTTTTTGAGAAAATTTAAGTCCGATAGCCACCTTGTAAACCACAAAATCTCTTTTGAAGAATTTTAGAAGAAAGAGATTTTGGGAAAAGAAGACTTCTCTTCTTTTACTAGAAAGGTTGCACTGAAGCGTACAACTTTTCGGATAATCCGCACACAGTGAAAAACATGGTGATGTGTTTTCCACGGATTTTGAAAACCAGGTTGCTATCTAAAGTAATAGCAAACCATAATTTTATGAACGGGTTACAGTCGGAAATAACTGCAAGCCATATAAGGCATGTTTTGAAAACATTTTGAACTTCTTTTCGAACTTCATCTAAAGACCCGTGTCATTATTAAATGACATTTCTAGGACCGTAAATGTTATCGATGCCAGAAGACATGCCTTAAAAAAACTATATTTTTGGTATTTTCTGGTTTTTCTGATTTTTATGGTTTTTATAGGTTTTATTTTTTTGTATTTTTCTTTTCTAGGTTTTATATTATATAAAAGGATATTTGAAGCGAATCCATTACTCCTCATTCCCTTCCTGAAAACTTTTGAGTGATACTGGCATGAGACTCTCCAAACCAAGTTACTGGAGAATAAATCGAAACCGTTCTCCAGGAAGTGCCTTAGTGAATAAATCTGCCAGCTGAAATTCTGTCCTTGCGAAGTGAAGTTCCACCACACCACTGGTAACCCTTAGCAGCAACCCTTGCCTTGTATTCAGAACATTATCATGCTCATCAGATTTCATTTTAAGGATCCATCTAACAGCTATAATCTTTGCACAGTCTGGAGATGGTG